>JAPQNM010000027.1:3023832-3031332 GCA_029783475.1 Metacarcinus magister | reverse complement strand
CCAAGGACTTCTTAACCCATCATCCTACATCTATATACAAACCGCGCATCACTGGTACGTAGGAGGAGGAGGAGGAGGAGGAGGAGGAAGAGTAGAGAGAGAGATTAGCATGGTGAGAGAGAGACAGAGAGAGAGAGGTAGGTATAGGGACAAAATTTAGAGGTTTAGAAATACTTTACGAGGAAGAGGAGGAGAGGAGAGGAGGAATAGGAAGATTATGAAGTTTAAGAGAAGTTTACGAGGAGGAGGAGGAGGAGGAGGAAGAATAGGAAGTAAAGTAGGATGTTAAGAGATGGTTACGAGAAGAAGAAGGAGGAGGAGGAAGGAAGAGGAGAGAAATAAAGGAAGGAAGGATGATTGTAAGTAATAGAATATAAGGATGAGGAGGAGAAGGAAATGTTTATCATATTAATAAAAAAAATGTTGATGTTATTTTGTCTATAGTAAGTAATTCGTATTTATAAATCTACTTATACTTTTACTTATACTTATAAATCTACTTATAGAAATTATTTAAATCTTACTAATTAGTTTGTTTCAGAAATTTGTTGTATAATGAGTTTTTTTCTTCGCAAGTTTAAGGAAAATTATTATTATTATTGTTATTATTATTATTATTATTAGTGTGTGTGTGTGTGTGTGTGTGTGTGCGTGCGTGTGTGTGTGTGTGTGTGTGTGTGTGTGTGTGTGTGTGTGTGCGTGTGTGTGTGTGTGTGTGTGTGTGTGTGTGTATTAATTTTTCTAGTTTTTTGTTTTATATTTATCTTATTAATATATATCTTTACTCTCTCTCTCTCTCTCTCTCTCTCTCTCTCTCTCTCTCTCTCTCTCTCTCTCTCTCTCTCTCTCTCTCTCTCTCTCAGAATGCCTCGCCTCCCCACCACCCCCCTTCCCCTCACTCCTCCTCTCCCCCACCACCTCTCACCCCCTCCACCCCCACCACCGCCTCCCCCCACCTCCTACTTTTATGTACTGGGCACCACCACCACCACCACCACCTCCACCACCTCCACCACCACCACCACTCCCTCACCACCACTACTACTACCAACACCACTACTACCCAGGTATACTACTACTACTACGACTATTACTACTACTACTACTACTACTACGACCATCACTACTACCACCACCACCACCACGACTACTACCTACCACTACTACTACTACTACTACTAATGCATGACTACTACTACTACTACTACTACTACTACTACTACTACTACTACTACTACTACTACTACTACTACTACTACTACTACTACTACTGCTACTACTACTACTGAAGTGACTTAAATATTGACTAATTATTACTTTGTATATAACTACTTGACTGACTGACTGACTGACTGACTGACTGACTGAGTGACTGACTGACTGACTGACTGATTGCTGACTGACTGACTGACTGACTGATTCGTGGTCATTAAACTGCTGACTTCACTGAATGAGTCGTTCTACTACTGCTGATTACTGCTGACTAAGAGTACTGTTGCCTGCTGACTGCCTGCTGACTGCCTGCTGACTTTACTGAACTGTTGTTGTTGTTGTTGTTCTAGTTGATAAGAATGTTTTTTATTATTATTATTGTAGTTATAGTTGTTTAAATGAGTTATATACAGATTGATTGTTGAATATAGATACTTATAGATAAATAGAGAGAGAGAGAGAGAAATAAGATAGATCAATAGATAAGATACAGAGGTAAGTAGATGAATTAATACCTAGATAAGGAGATAATGATAATACACATACACACACATACATACACACAACCATACACACACACAATCATACCTACACACACACACGAAAAAAACAAACACACACACAACCACACACACACATACACACACAGGTAAATAATACAGGTGTGTGTTTATATATATTTCAGGTGTGGATAGAGGAGATGAGAGTATATACACTACCATAGACGCGCCCAAACCACACTACACTTCTAACACTTCTGCAAATCCTAACTTCTACTTATTTCGTTCGCACACCCACACTGGCATGATGTACTAGGCCTATATCAAGCACATAGGCCTACGCTACGCCCATGGTGAGTAGGGTTGTTAGTGGTGCTGTGTGTTACGTAGAAAAGATGGGATTTATTTATTAAGATTTGTGTTGGTTAGTGAAGTGAAGTTGTATTGGGATTAAATAAAGATTGATAATTAGAAGGAAAGTGAGTGAGTATGTGAAGGAAAATGTATGAGTAATGGGAGATAATTGAATGTATGTAATGGGATGAAGGAAAAGTTGGTAATTAATGAATGAGAAAGGAAAGTCTAAGGAAAGATGAATAGTGAAAGAAAGTGAATGAAAATTGGTATTCGAATATGGGAAAGAAAATTTGGAGGTAAATAAATGAAGAACTGATGAATAATTAATGAAAAGATGAATAATGAAATAAAATAGATGAAAATGGAAAGAAATAGAGAGAAAGTGGAAGATGAAAATGAATAAATAATGAATGAAAATGAATACACGAGAAAAATATGAATAAAAATGAAGAAATGATGAATAATATATAATAAAACCGATGATAAAAATAATGATAATAAGGAAAATATAAATAAATCATCAAAAAAATATATATGAACAGTTTATGAAAAAAAAAGATAATGATAAATGATACAATGAAGTGATTAAAAAATATATATTTAGACAAAAGTGAAAAAAAAACAATATATGAAGCTTCTCATTATTATTATTTTGTCATTATTTAGTTCATTATTATGTTGTGTAAATAAATAAATAAATAAATAATTACTCTGTTAAATAAATGAAGAAGAGAGTTTGAAGGAAAAAAAGACAAAACTGAATATGTATTAAGACAACATTTTGCACTTCATCGAATTAATAATATTTTTAATGTAATAATATTTTCAGATATATACACATACGAGTGAAATTATACACTGAACTATACATACATATTATATTTGGATTCAAACTAAATATTAAAACATTTCTATAGTGATTTAAAATTCTATTAATATATATTTGTTTAATCATCATATTTAGCTTCAAATTTAATAACATGATTTTTTTATATAATGTTGAGATTGTGAAAGAAAATAATAAATAATAATAAGTAATAATAATACAATAATTGCTGATCTTGCTATCTTAATTATCATACAATAAATATATATGTATGTTTTTTAATTATACATTTCCAAACCATTGTAGAGTTATTGTATAATTCACAATAACTAATTTGATATATTTTTGTACATAATTTATTTAGTATTCTATTTGCTAAAACTTAGTTAATAGTTTTGTGTACATAGTAATATAATTAAGTAATATTTAGGAGATAATACACCATGAATTGATATTTTTATACACGTCCGTTGAGGTGAATGTGTTTATGTATAAGTATGTATAAGTATGTATAGTTGATGCTCATTTATTATATAAGATACATTAGCTTCTTTAAACTTTATTAATTATCAAACTCAAGAAAATACAATAAAGTCATACATTCCGTGAACTTAAAATTAAATTAAGTTCATAAATTCACGTATTTGAGAACATTTTATAAAGTTAATAAGAATTTTGTATTTGAAAAAAGATATAAAGTTAAAAATTCGTATAGTTATTCACATATTATTTTTTTTACTTCATCTATAACTTTATTAAATTCACTAAATCACGAACATAAAAATAATTCACAATAACTCTTATGTAAAAATATAAATAAATAAATAAAAAACTAATTAACTCCTTTTCAGAAATCAAAATAATGTGTTCTCATCAGGTGCTAAAAAAAAATAATAAAATAATAATAATAATAATAATAATAATAATAATAATAATAATAATAGTTAATTGCCACAACATTCAATAATGAATAAAATCAGTTTAGCCACAAAGAAATAAGCTTACCTTCACTATGTATGTATGTATGTATGTATGTATGTATGTATGTATGTATGTATGTATATAGAACCTTGTAGAATTAGGTAGATGATACTTTTAGATATGTGTTTGTACGTAGAATTGAATAAAATATGTATGTTTTTTTTTAGTCTTGTCTCTGATTCGTCCTCGTGTGTGTGTGTGTGTGTGTGTGTGTGTGTGTGTGTGTGCTTCTATATGGGAAGATGTATGTGTTTATGTCACTCTTGCATGTAGTCCTTTTCAGTTTGTTCTGGTGTCCTTGTTGTCCTGTCCTAACACACAAACAGATCATCTCTAATAAATTTTTCCATACCTTTTAATCCTCTATACACTGCTATAAAGTCTCCCCTTACTCTTCTTTTTCTTCATAAGGTAAATTTTTCAGACTGGGAATCATATTTGTAGCTGTTCTTTGTAATCTCTCAATCTTCTTTATATCTTTATTTTGACGTGGTGACCATTTCATTGTTGTATATTCTGACTTTGGTTGAATTAATGATGTTATTCATTTGTTATTCATCTCTACATCCAGATATTTGAAAGGCATTCTTATATTTCTCATCAGCTGATATGTGACTCTTGTGATTTTGTTAATATGTTTCTCTGGTGACAAATTATCTGTAATCCATACTAACAATTCTTTATTTAACATTTATAGATAATTTTGTAACATTTCTAAGACATTTAAGTTAATTTTCTTGCTACCAAATACACCATCACTTTTTTTATATTATTACTGAATCATATTAACTACATTTATTATTATTTTAAGTAGCACCACATTTTACTACATGATTTATAAGAATCTCTAATATTTGATGAGTTATGGATAAAATTGTGACGTTTTCTATAGTATATAATCACGTTTTCTTTTCAACACCGGAGAGTAAGCGACAATAATACCGCCATGTGCGAGGCGTTCAAGAAAGTCAGGGTGTAAGATTATCATTTTTTGTCATATTTCTGTGACTTCTAAGTATTATTTAGTGTTTATTTGTGAAGATAAGAATACAGTTTAGTTTTATCTTGTTTGTTTGCTTAGACAAGTGAAATGGGATAAGATAGATAAGGAAAAATAGAGGTAAGATTGATATTTTTTTTATATTGTTACTTAAATATTACTACTCTTACTACTAATTATAATAATGTTACTATTTCTACTACTAATTATACTACATCTTATCTTTTCACATTATTATTATTATCATTATTATTATTTTTATTGTTCTTTCGTTAGGGAAGAGCAACGGGCTGACTAAGATATCGAGTGGTTAACGAATCGAATATTAACTAAAAGATGTAAATAAATAGTATACTTCCATTATGATTTAGGGTTGTATTTAGATTAGGTTAGCTTGTGTATTATGTGAAGTAGTGTTGTAGGTTTGGTTTGGTTGGGTAAGGTTAGGTTAGGTTAGGTTAGGTTTCTTATCTGTGTCCTGAAAGAGTAATTAGGTTTTTTTTTTAGGCTGGTGAGGTGAAATAAGGTTTGTTGGGAAATTATAGGGAGTTTGAAGTAGTCTTATTTTAGTTGTAGTCACGAAATTTTGTAGATGTGCAATTTATAATGTTATGAATATAGTTATAAAGAGAGACTGATATACTACAACTTTATATAATCTACTTAGAAAAAAAAATAGATATGATGTTTTAGAGATAAACTTATAGCGTTTCAAAATACTTCAACACGGATTTACGAGTGATTATTTTTTTATTTTTAATGTTCAACAGATACTAAAGAAAAATAGAAGAAATTTAAAGGAAGACAAAATGGATATAAATAATGGAATAGATTTAAACTTCCTCAAGCAAGAAAACACGGAAGAGGAAGAGGAAGAAAAACAAGATCAAAACCAAGATCAAAACCCAATCATAACAAAACCAGAAGAAAACGGAGAACAAAACACAGAAAACGGGGATGGCGTTGAAAATTTAGGGCTGACTCAAGAAAACTACACCACCAGTAATAATAATAATAATATCAACTTAGGCTTACATCACCTGGAAGAATATTACCTAATTAACACCTGCGACCACACCTGTCAACACGAACACCTGTACCACGTGACCATAGAAGGCGGTGGTGGTGGTGGTGGTGATGGTGGTGGTGGTGGTGGTGTATGGAAAACCTCTCCTCCTCCTCCTCCTCCTCCTCCTCCTCCTCCTCTTCTTCCTTCTTCTTTCTCTTCCTTCTCCTCTGCACCTCTCTTCCTCCACCACCATCACCACCAAGCTCTCGATTATTTCAATGGTAAGTAAGAGAGAGAGAGAGAGAGAGAGAGAGAGAGAGAGAGAGAGAGAGAGAGAGAGAGAGAGAGAGAGAGAGAGAGTGTGTGTGTGTCATGAATATATTATAAGGGAATCTGATGACGTAAGATAATTAACACACACACACACACACACACACACACACACACACACACACACACACACACACACACACACACACACTTTTACCTCCACAGGGCGAGAAGAAACAGGTCTTTGGAGAAAAACTGAAGGAGGAAATATGATAGAAGAAGAGGAGGAGGAGGAGGAGACGGAAGAGCTGGAGGAAGAGGAGGAGCAGGAGGAAGAACGAAGAGAGGAGGAGGAGGCGGAGGGGGTGGGGGGGCAGGAAGAGGAAAAGAAGATAAGATTAGAAGATGGAGAACAACAATACGTAACGCTAAATGAGTAAGTAGTAGTAGTAGTAGTAGTAGTAGTAGTAGTAGTAGTAGTAGTAGTAGTAGTAGTATAGTAGTAGTAGTAGTAATAGTAGTAGTAGTAGTAGTCATTCTTTTCATTATTATAGTAGTAGTAATATTAGTAGTAGTTATAACACTCCCACGTCATCCTTTAAGTGTCTATCCTTCCTTCCTTCCTTCCTTAGGGTGGAGGAGGAGCTTGTCAAGTACCAATACCTTATGAAGATGCATCAGGTAGCAGCAGAGGTGACCAGGCGGGTGTTTAGGAAGTACCTGATCATTACAAACTAGAGGAGGAGGAGGAGGAGGAAGAAGTGTGTTTTTAGAAAGTACTTAATCATATCAAACTAGAGGAGGAGGAGGAGGAAGAAGAAGAAGAGGTGTGTTTTGAAAGTACTTAATCATATCAAACTAGAGGAGGAGGAGGAGGAGGAGGAGGAGGAGAAGGTAGGATATTATGGAAGGTAAGGAGGAAGGAATGGGAGGTGACAAGGAAGAGGAGGAGGAGGAGGAGGTGACAAGGAGGAGGAGGAGGAGGAGGAGGTGACAAGGAAGAGGAGGAGGAGGAGGACGACAAGAAGAAGAAGAGGAATAAAAAAAGTAATAATACATTTTATACATTTATCTTTATTTTGTTGTTTTGAAAATATTGTTTCTTGCTCATAAATTTATCAGAGAACTTTTATTTTTATGTATTAGTTCTCTCTCTCTCTCTCTCTCTCTCTCTCTCTCTCTCTCTCTCTCTCTCTCTCTCTCTCTCTCTCTCTCTCTCTCTCTCTCTCTCTCTCTCTCTCTTTAAAATCACATATATATTTATTTTTTACGTTGAAAATATTTATTGTTATTAGATATTATTGTCACGAGCGAGAGAGAGAGAGAGAGAGAGAGAGAGAGAGAG
>JAPQNM010000027.1:3008832-3018832 GCA_029783475.1 Metacarcinus magister | reverse complement strand
GATGGAGAGATTGACGGAGAGACTGACGGAGAGATTGACGGAGAGATTGATGGAGAGACTGATGGAGAGACTGACGGAGAGACTGATGGAGAGATTGATGGAGAGAGAAAGAAAGAAAAAAATATTATACAGCCAATATATATACAACTAAAACAATGATAAGAGGAATACATCAAGAAAAATAAAAATAAAAATAAATCCATCCTACATACACCTAATAAAAAAAATATATATGATAAAATTAATAAGGAAGTTAAGAAAATTTATGATATCTATTGAGATCAGTTAATAAGAGGAATTAAGACATTTTATAAGGAGATAAATAAATACATATAAAAAAAATATATGTTAGGGATGGATGTAAGAGTGAGATAAAGAATTTGTGATAGTATTAAGACTGTTTAATATATCTATATGTATGTATGTATGTATGTATGTATGTATAAGAGAAATGAAGGTTAAATAAGGAAATATAGATGAATGAAATGTGTTAGGCAGTGGTGGTGGTGGTGGTGGTAGTATCAAGACTGTTTAATATCTATATCTATCTATGTATAAGAGAAATGAAGGTTAATTAAGGAAATATAGATGAATGAAATGTGTTAGGCAGCGGTGGTGGTGATGGTGGTGGTAGTATCAAGACTGTTTAATATCTATATCTATCTATCTATGTATAAGAGAAATGAAAGTTAATTAAGGAAATATAGATGAATGAAATAGTGTTAGGCAGTGGTGGTGGTGGTGGTGGTGGTTGCAGAGAGTGAAAAGGAAGTAGAGAGTAATATATTAATTTGATAATATATATATGTAAGAGAAAAAAAAGTAAAAATCAATGCTGGGAAGATGAAAAAAAGAAATGATGGTTTTATAAAGAATAGAAATAGATGTATAGTAGATGTTAATACACCTTATAGATTGAGTGTAGGTTTAAAAGGAGAGAAAATAGAGGAAGTGAAAGAGTTTGAAATATTTATGAACAGTAAGATGGAAGGATGAAATAAGAGAGAGTATATTGATAGATTATTGATATTATTATTATTATTATTATTATTGTTATTGTAGAGGTAAGAGAAACATTATTATTACACACACACACACACACACTTAGCCACACACACACACACACACAACACACACACACACACACACACACACACACACCGAAGGAAGACACGACAACACCAAAAAATATACATGAACTGAAGGAAGGAAAAAAAACTAAACAAATATAGATACAAGAAACAGAACTAAACGTGTGTACCTCAGACCCACACACACACACACACACACACACACACACACACACACACACACACACTGACACCCTCTCCTTGTTCCGCAGGGCTTGGTTAACGCCACAGACAGGGTTCAAATGCTTCGGCTTGCTCTTAATTCTTCTGCCTGGGTCCATGTGAGCGAGTGGGAGACACATCAAGACGAGTGGACGCCTACACGAGAGGTGATTCAGTACCACCAAGTAAGTGTGTGTGTGTGTGTGTGTGTGTGTGGGGGTGTGGGGGTGTTGGTGTGGGTGTGGGTGTGTGTGTCTGTGTGTGTGTGTGTGGTGGGTGTGTGTGTGGGTGTGTACGTGTGTTGGTGTGTGTGTACGTGTTGGTGTGTGGGTGGGTGTGGGTGTGTACGTGTGTGTTTTGGGTTTGTTTGGTGGTATGAAGCTGTGTTTGTGTATGTATGTATGTGTGTGTGTGTTATTAAATATATACGTACATACATTTAGGTTAGGTTAGGTTAGGTTAGGTTAGGTTAGGTTAGGTTAGGTTAGTTAGTTAGTTAGTTAGTTAGTTTAGTTAGTTTTGTTTGTTTGATTGATAGTTACACCTACATGTACACGTATATACACACACACACACGCGCGCACACATACATATTAGTCGGTTTACATATATACATTTTGTTTTGTGTTTATTCGTTTGTTTGTTTGTCTCTATTGAAGTTGGACAAATTCTGGGAGTATTTTTTATTTATTTATTTATTTATTTTATTTGGTTTTATTGTCATTTCTCTCTCTCTCTCTCTCTCTCTCTCTCTCTCTCTCTCTCTCTCTCTCTCTCTCTCTCTCTCTCTCTCTCTCTCTCTCTCTCAATTTTTAACATCAATTTTGCACCCCTAAATTAGGCCTAGTTTGCCTCCTGCTTCTAACTCGTGTTTGTTTGTTTGTTTGTTAGTTTGTTTGTTTGGCTTGGGATTGTGTTGTGAATTGGCCTCATCATAACCTAAAGTCTAAATTGGAACTAAAACCAAAACTATATAAAATTGCGTTTGGCTTGTTTTAAATGCAAAGAAACACCCATTCAAGTGTGTGTGTGTGTGTGTGTGTGTGTGTGTGTGTGTGTGGGGCATCAGTGGTGGTCCTGGGCATAGGCAGCCTCGTAGGGCGCAGGTTGTGGCAAGGGGCGACACGGCATAGTCAGTCAGCTGTAATAACAACAATCAGTAACTTTTTATTCAAGGCCATAACAAGCAATATTTACTAACAGTCGCTAGCTAAAAGTGTCTCATACAACCTAACCAATCCCTCTGCTAGCACTGACAAGGCTTACCAAACAGTATTAGGTTTTGTTACTGAATGTAGAGAAATATTTTTGTTGCATAGAGAAATTGTTCATCCGAGAATCACAGAACAATAAGTGAAAGGATATTTAATTTGTGTTTTATTATAACTATCTTCTATGGTGTCAATGTGGGTTTAAAAGTATAAATGGGTACAGGCTATACAGGTTCATTTTGTTCGGAAAGGTTAGGTTAGGTTAGGTTAGGTTAGGTTAGGTTAGGTTAGGTTAGGTTAGGTTAGGTTAGGTTAGGTTAGGTTAGGTTAGATTAGGTTAGGTTGGGTTAGGTTAGGTTAGGTTAGGTTAGATTAGGTTAGGTCAGGTTAGGTTAGGTTAGGTTAGGTTAGGTTAGGTCAGGTCTAAAAGTGTCTAAAAGTAAAAATGGTACAAGCTATACAGGTTCATTTTGTTCGCATGGGGGGCGGGGGGACACCTGTGTATATTCTCACCTAGGGCGCCAGTAATGCCAGGACCACCACTGTAAGGGAAGGAAGGAAGGGTGACCAAGTGAATGCAAGGCCGCCGCGCTACCATTGTACTAGTCAGGAGGCAGTTGTATAGATTGTATTGAACTTTGTGTTGATACTATTGTCAATACTTACATTGAGTGTTGTGATATTGTAGTGTAATATAGGATAAAGGAGCATAATTATGTAGTATTTCCACAATTGTTAACATGGTACAGTACACACCATGGCTAGACAGGACCAGTGACACTTTTATTTCCTGTCACACTCCACCCTCCACTCCTTCACCTTGCAGCGGCATATCTGGGGGGCGGGGGGGCGGGGGTCTTGTCTCCTTGTGGGGTTCCCTTCACACACTTCTACAAATGAGGATGGCAACAAACGGTGGCTCCCAAATGGACCATGTGGTGTCGGGCCCTTTTGTTGGGGGCCTGGGTGGGGCGGCGTGTTCATATATGACCCCCACACCCCTTCCCTTAGCTACGTCACTGAATTTAGTAACCATTAGACTTGAGCCTGTATCATGGCACCACCCTCAAGCTGGCACCCGGGGCGGACCGCAACACCCACCCCCCTTTACTACACCACTGATTAGTTCCATGCATTGTAGAGCCTCCGTGGGCAGCATGAGCCTCTCTCTCAACAAAGATAAAGGAAGAAAATGAGGATTCACTATAAAAATAATCTAAAACCTGTGCTTGTAATGTAGTAATGGGCGGCGGCTGACCATGTTAAAAGCGTTCACCAAGCCCACCACCACCGCCGCTGCCGCCGCCGCAGGTGTAACACTTCACAACACAACGCAATGATCATTCTTATTCACTAAACATCAATCCATTATTCAACACAGGTGATTTGACTGATCCAGCATTCATCACAATCACAATACTAGTCATCCGTGCATTGCCTGTGTGATGAGTGTGATGAGTGTGTGATGACTGGCAGTGGTATGAACACAGTGTTGGTGTGGTGTGGTGTGTTGTGTGTACCTGTGTGCTGGTGTGGTGTGGTGTGGTAGTAGTGTGGTGTTGTCATCTGGTGTGGTAGTAGTGTGGTGTGGTGTGGTAGTAGTGTGGTGTTGTCATCTGGTGTGGTAGTAGTGTGGTGTGGTGTGGTGTGGTGGTAGTGGTGTGTGTTCTGTGGTGCCTTCCTGACTGGGTATCCGGGCACCTCAGAGTGTGTTGTGTCACCGTGCACAGACTCAAGGTGGCGGCACACTTGGCGTTTGTCAATAACATGTTACAATGCTCACTCCAATTTTGTGATATTCCAATTTTTTAACCGAGACCAATCACCATCTCCTTAAACCCAGGTACAGTGAAGATTTAGATTAATTTTCTTATGGATAATGATAATGTTAATGTATTTCTGTATTTTCTTTATTGTAGGATGTATAATGACATGTATTGGTGTATAAACAAGGGTAAAAATATGACTAAAATCACCATAAGGTTAATGATTCCAATTTTGCGATTTTGAATTTTGTGGCCTTGCAATGTTGACTAATTCCACACAACATTGGAGGGAGCATTGTACTACTACTACTACTACTACTACTACTACTACTACTACTACTACTACTACTACTACTACTACTACTACTACTACTACTACTACTACTACTACTACTACTACTCCTACTCCTACTATTAGAGGGACCATTGTAGTAGTAGTAACAAACGCATAACAAGAATAAGTAACATGTTATTATAAAAATACCTCATGTGTCGTCACCTCGAGTGTTCGTCTGTTGTGTTTAGCGTGAAGCAAAACAACACAACACAACATACTATTATTACCTTATGCAGAAGACTGAAGAAGAGTGAGAGTAAGAGTAAGAGTGAATATTTGTGTTGATAGTTGTAACCTGAAGAAGGAAGAGAGAGAGAAAAAACCAACCAATGAAAGAGAGAATGAGAGAGAGAGAAAAGAAAAGAAGGGAAAGAAGTATATTATGAGGGTGGTATCAAATCCTCTTCTTTCTCTCCCTCCCTTCCTCCCTTCCCTTCCCTCCCCTTCCTCCCTTCCCATCCATCCCTTCACCTAACAGAGCTTAATTGAAACCACCTTGCGGTCGGTGTCAAGACCAGCCCCTCACTCCTCCAGCTTTGGGCGTCGGGGAAGGGTAGGCCCATCACTAGCCCTTCACCTATGCTTAACCTGTCATGCTGCTACTACCCCTTCACTATCCCTTCACACCCCTTCGCTAACTGTTCGCTATCTATCTGTGACTTCCAATTAATTTTCCCTTCGTTTTCCCTTCACTATCTGTATTTTCCCATCAATACCCCATAATTGTCCCATCACTACCCCATCAATGCCCCCATCAATGCCCATCAATGCCCTTCAATGCCCCATCACTGCTAACATGCATGATCCTGTGTATATAGTATAGTGGTGTTTGTTTGTTTGTTTGTTTGTTTGTGTGTTTGTGTTTTAATAATGGTATTTTGTTTTATTTTTATTTTTATTTTTATTTTCTTTATTTTTTTATTTGTCTTATTTTTTTTCTCTTCAATATTTGTGTGCTTGTTTGTGTGTGTGTGTGTGTGTTTGTTAGTGAGTGTGTGTGTGTGTGTGTGAGAGAGAGAGAGAGAGAGAGAGAGAGAGAGAGAGAGAGAGAGAGAGTTACATGTATATAGTCTTTCAATATATTTAACTCTCTCTAATGTAGACCAAAAGTTAGGTGTTGTATATACTAATTGTTGTTATTGTTGTTATTGTTGTTATCATTATCATTATCATCATCAGCAGCATCATCATCATCATCATCATCATCATCATCATCATCATCATCATCATCATCACTTAGTGGATTTGAACATGGTAATATTTTTTTTATGTATTTATATATATCCACTAACCTCCTAACACACCTCTTTGTAAAAATGTATATATATAAGGATTTTAATATTATACAAAATTTTGACACCTAAGAAAATTTCCATCCCCTCATTATACATCAAAATTTTCTAATGGTAATAAACTTCTTTCAAAATTTCCTAAACTATAAAAATTTTCTCTTGTAAATATGTATAATTATTTCCGTTGAAGGCAGATTCACATTTATTAATATTATATAAGTTTCACATTACTTATTTAACTAACTTCATATTATCATTCAATAGACATTATATTACGAAACACTTTTATTTAATCTAGTATATTATTCACTTTCGTTCAATATTTTGTTCCAGTTTGAGTTGTTCAGTGTTGCTAAATGTGTGTGAGTTTGCCTGCTCTCTGTCTCTCTCTCTCTCTCTCTCTCTCTCTCTCCTCTCTCACATCACATCACATCGAATAAAACAAAAAACTAACATCATTTTGTACATATATACGCATAACCTTACATCACTACCTCTCAATACCTCTCTTACTTCCCTCGATCATTTCATCTCATACACACTACACCTCACTACCTGACCTACCTCACCCCCCTCTCCAACCCTCCCTCCACCCGCCCACAGGAGCTCATAGATTCCATGGTAAACGGCAATGTGGACCCAGCTGTGAAGAGGCAGCGAGTGGACGGTAGTACGGCCTGGCTGACGCATCTGTCTGGGTCTACTGATGCTGTTACTATTAAATTGCTGTGTGGCGCTGATCTGCTGGAGTCTTTTGCGCGGCCCGGCTTGTGGAAGGATGAGGATGTAAGTATGTGTGTGTGTGGGTTGGGGAGGGTGGGGGAAGGTGTGTGTGTGTGTGTGTTTTGGGGGAAAGTGTATGTGTGTGTGTGTGTGTGTTGGGGTGTGTGTGGAGGAAGAGTGTGGTGTGTTGGGAGTGTGTGTGTGTGTGTTGGGGGGAGTGTGTGTGTGTGTGTTCAATATATATCTTTTAAACCTATTTTCTTGCATTCAGTTACGTAATAATATACAATAACATTACTTATTTAAACCAGTCACGCCTAAAACAGCTTGCAATATATACCTTCAGACCAATTTTCTTGCATAATGTAGTACTAATGTCTTTTTTACAATTTTTCATGCAATTTAGTTTAAGAATAATATATAAATGATTAATAATATCTCTCTCTCTGTCTCTCTCTCTCTCTCTCTCTCTCTCTCTCTCTCTCTCTCTCTCTCAGATCGAGGCGCTGGTGGGCAAATTTGGGCTGGTAGTCATCACGAGAGAAGGAGCGAACCCTTACAAGTTTATTTACGAATCAGATGTACTTACCAGGCACCAGGTATGTGTGTGTGTGTGTGTGTGTGTGTGTGTGTGTATGTGTTGTGTGTGTAGGTGTGTGTACTGTATAAACACATAAACACAAATATTAATGACGTCTCTTTCTCCTCTCCTCCTTCCCTACCACCACCACCCCAACCATCTCCTCCTCCTCTACCTCCTCCTCCTCCTCCTCCTCCTCCTCCTCCTCCTCCACACAGCGTAATATCCACATTGTGACCGAGTGGATTACCAATGAGATCAGCTCCACTAAGGTCCGCCGAGCCCTGAGACGCGGCGACAGTGTCAAGTATTTAGTGCAAGACTCTGTGATTGATTACATATACAAGAATGCTCTTTTTGACACCCATAACAAGTGAGTTTTCTATAATGATGATGATGATGATGATGATGAGGGTGGTGGTGGTTTGATGATGATTTTTAAGTCTCGCTTTCTTTCTCTTTCGCTTTTTCTCTTTCTCTCGTAACTTTTTTCTCGGTTTTTTCTTCTGGTTTTCTTTCTCGAGTTTATATTTTTTTTATTTTGTCTTCTTCTTCTTCTTCTTCTTCTTCTCTTTCTCCTTCTCCTTCTCCTCCTCTCGTTCTTTTCATGCTATTGTGTATAAGAGAGAGAGAGAGAGAGGAGAGAGAGAGAGAGAGAGAGAGAGAGAGAGAGTTATAAGTTGAGTGTCTAGATAACTTTTGTTTGAATTAGTTATGTTAAAAAAAATATATAAAAAAACCTGAATGTTTAGAAAAAAATGTTAGAAGTGTGTGTGTGTGTGTGTGTGTGTGTGTGTGTGTGTGTGTGTGTGTGTGTGTGTGTGTGTGTGTTTCTAGATCATAATTTATTTCATAGGTTATTCTTCTTAATTAAGTTATCGATAATGTATAGATTTTCTGTATAGATTCCGAGCCTATATTAAGCCTATCTGTATTAATGTAAACACGACAAATAACAATAATAATAATAATAATAATAATAATAATATAATAAGAAGAATTTGAGAACTTTTATGTTATATCAGATTTTTATTAGATTGCATTGGTGTGTGTGTGTGTGTGTGTGTGTGTGTGTGTGTAAGTACAGCTCAGGGGATTATAATGAAGGAATAAAATTAATGCATGTATAAAAAAAAACCACTTATATTATTTATTTAAGTATTCATTATAAAGGTTTTGAATTAGAAAGAAAAAAAAAAAACATTAGTCGAGTCATGAATTTTTGGGTTAAAATAAATAAAAGTTTACTCCTGTTAAATGTTGACTTTCTCTTTTTATTGTTTTTCCTCGTGTTTTGTCGATGTTTTAGAGAGAGAGAGAGAGAGAGAGAGAGAGAGAGAGAGAGAGAGAGAGAGAGAGAGAGAGAGAGAGAGAGTATATAGATATTAAGAAGTGCAGATGCTACTACTACTATTACTAAAACTACTACTACTAAAATTACTACTACTACTACTACTACTACTACTATTACTACTACTACTACTACTACTACTACTACTACTACTACTACTACTACTACTACTACTACTACTACCACCTGTAATATGCTTAAGTTGTATAAATAACTGTAGTGTGTAGTTAACATTTATATACAGTTAATATCTCCTTTGCATGTTAAGTATTCAAGTAAGTTAAGTAGATAAGTAGATTAAGTAGATAATGTTTATGTTATACTACACTTATATACACTTATAATACACTTATAATACACTTATATACATGTACTTAATGAAGACAAGTTATTGGTTATGTGCGTGTTAACAATTAGTATATTGGAGAGTATATAATGAGACTCCAAGGTAATTACTATACTATAACATTATGTCATTAAGGTGATTCATTATTTTGGAGTGAATTTACACACACACACACACACACACACACACACACACACACACGTACACACACACACACGTACACAGAGAGGCGTCAGGTCCCATGTATTCACCAATGTTTTCCTTTGTGCATACTTTCTTCTGGGACTCTCCAGCAGTAAGTATTTTTATTCCCCGTTCATGCTTACCCCGTCCCCTAACCTGGACACAGACGTGCTGCTCCCCCCCCCTAGCTTCACCCTTGGCCAGGGGCAGGGGCAGGGGCAGGGGCGGGCACGCGGCCTGCTGCTGGCCTCCAGGCACCACCCCATCAGGAAGAGCAGCCTCTTCAGCGACCTGGACGACACATCCCCGGGAGACTCCGTGGACGACGGCCCCGCCCACGCCCACGCACACGCCCACGCACACGCCCACGCCCCGGCCTTGGCACCCACACACGCCCCGACGGTAAAGTCCTACCCCGGTGTGGCAGTGCCCGTGGCGGTGCGGGCACACAAGGAGGTAGGTTTGGAGGGCAAGGTGCGTAGTGTCAAGTCCATGGACGTGGACGGCCTTGAGAAGGTGAGGCTCAGCGCCACAAAGTTCCACAGTGAGTGTGGTGTGTCGTCCACCCGGGACAAGGGCAAGGCCGGCCTGGACGCTCCCTTCATGAACTCATCACACAGCCTTGATGAACTGGAGTTGTCCTCCACACTCACGGTGGACTACCTGCACGACAAGCTGGCCTCAGCACCCCCATCCCGGGGCGCATCCCCATGCACTGTCAAGCCACAGATGGTCAAGTCACTCTCAGTGTCACCCAGGGAGGGCACCAAGGCCGCCGCCAACAAGGCCGCCGCCGCCAGTAAGGCTGCGGCGGCGGCGGCGGCGGCGCTGGCCGGGGAAGCACCCACCTCCCGCAAGGTGTTCACGTCACACAGCCGCTCCAAGTCGAGTGGTGCCTTGAAGCCTGAGAAGGCCTTTG
>JAPQNM010000027.1:2993832-3006332 GCA_029783475.1 Metacarcinus magister | reverse complement strand
AGGGGGTGGGAATGGGGGCGTTATTAAGTATTTTGGTGACCTGACCTTTCTTTATGTGTTGACCTGACCTCAGATACTCGTGTGGAGAGGAAATGAAAAAAAAAAAACTTGAAAAACTCGCCCTCTTTTTTTATTTATTTATTTATTTATTATTTTTTGAAGCTGGGTGTTTTTTTATTATTTTATTTTATTTTATTTATTTATTTATTATTTTTTATTATTGTCTTCCAGTGTTTGAATTTTTATATATTTTTCTTATATATTTTGTATTTTATCATGTTTTATTTTTATTTATTTTTAATTTAATTCTTGTTGTTATTATGGGAGATGTTTTTTATTTATTTATTTATTTTTTTTATTTATTTATTTATTTATATTTTTTTTTCCTCCTTGCCATCCCATTAATTAATATAAACAGTAATCTTTGTCTTCCATTTCTGTCTCAATTAATTATTATTGCGTGTGTGTGTGTGTGTGTGTGTGTGTGTGTGTGTGTGTGTGTGTGTGTGTGTGTGTGTGTGTGTGTGTGTGTGTGTGCTCACCTGTGCTGCTAATTAATTACCTTGCCTTGCCTCGTACACCTGTGTTTGCTAATGACACCTGCTTTGCATTTACCTGGAATTTAAGTGTATTCATTGTTTTTTTATTTAATGTTTTTTTTTATATATGGAAATCTAGAAAATCACGTCTTTTCTCTCCAGTGTGTGTGTGTGTGTGTGTGTGTGTGTGTGTGTGTGTGTGTGTGTGTGTGTATCATGCAATTTCCCTAATATACTTCCCTGTACATAACACTGATCAATACGAGAAGAGTGTATGTATGTATGTATGTATGTATGTACGTATGTATGTATGTATGTATGTATGTATGTGACACACTACTAACAATAACAATCTTTATATCTATATCTAAACTTAAACCAATAATCTCTCAATAACATAATAATTATAACATATCATTTGATCATTTTATATCTTGTTACTACGTCTATTTACATTACGTCAAGGAGTGAAGGAAGGAAGGAAGGGAGGGAGGAAGGAGTGAAGTGAAGGAAGGGAGTGAAAGGAGGAAGGGGAGATAGGAAGGAAGGAAAGAAAATAGGAAGGGAGGAAGGAAGGAAGGAAGGTAGGAGTGAAGGAAGGAAGGGAAGGAGTGAAGGAAGGAAAGAAGGAAGATAGGTAGGAGTGAAGGAAGGAAGGAAGGGAGGAGGGAGTGAAGGTAGGAAGTGAATGAAGGATGAAGTAAAATATTATGGTGTGATACGTAACATTTTTTTTTCCTATTTGAGTGTAAACAAATGAAACGAGCTGAAACATTAATATTCTATAAGTATTGTTTTCACGTTTCAATTGAGTGTGTTTCTTATAGACAGTTTCAGTTTGGTTGTGTTGAAAGGTAAGAGAATGTATATATATGTTTCAGTGAGTTTCGTTATTTAGTTTTTTTTATAGTTAATTATGTTATATTTTCGTTTATTTCATTGTTTTATTAATTATTTGAATTTATTTATTTTATTTTATTGCATTCCTTTATTTCTACTTAAATGATGGGATAAATTTTTTTGTCTTTTATTAAATGAATTGATTTGTATTTATTTATTTATATATTCATTTATTTATTCTCCTTTGCATTAAGTATTCATAATAATGTGTTATAATGCAAGATAATCAAGTTAGCTTTTAAATTTATGTATATATGCATTATTTATTTATTTATTTTTCTATATTTCATCGTGTTTGGTCATCTGGGAAGCTTTCATATTTTTATTTATTTATTTATTTATTATTATTTTTTTGTGTCTGTTTTTTTTACTGTATGTACGTATGTATGTCTATGTATGCTGTTATGCTGTCTGTTTAAATGCTGTTTCTGTTGCTGTTATATGTATGGTGCTCTGAGGTAAAGGCTATTTTTTATTTATTTATTTATTTATTTATTTATTTTTGGGGGGGGTGGGCGGGGTGGGGTTAGGGGGGGGTGGGTTAATTTATCTCGTCAAGTTTGCATTTTGCTGTTTTTTTTTTTTTTTACGATGTGCAGAGAAATAGTATTGATTTTAGAATGTGTTTTGACTCTATATCTCTCTCTTTATTTCTCTCTCTCTCTCTCTCTCTCTCTCTCTCTCTCTCTCTCTCTCTCTCTCTCTCTCTCTCTCTCTCTCTCTCTCTCTCTCTCTCTCTCTCTCTCTCTCCCTCTATCTTCCTTTCTTGCTCAAAAACACACACACACACCAGATTGAAATAAGTTGGGTTTTGCAATGAAATACACTTCCTATCTCTCTCTCTCTCTCTCTCTCTCTCTCTCTCTCCTCTCTCTCTCTCTCTCTCTCTCCTCTCTCTCTCTCTCTCTCTCTCTCTCTCTCTCTCTCTCTCTCTCTCTCTCTCTCTCTCTCTCTCTCTCTCTCGCTCAAAGACACGTAATATTTCCAAAAAAAAAGTAAAAAAAAAAACACATTTCTTTCTTCTTCTTTTTCTGCTTTTTGTGAGAGGAAAGACATTAAACTGTAGTGAATGGGGGAGAAATAGGTGCTAGAGAAGAACACAGCGAGAGGTATAGTGTATGGTGTGGTGTGGTGTGGTGGTGTGGTAGTGGTGTGGTGTTGAACGGTGTTAGGCAATCGACTTTCTAAGCTCAAAATGGGAACAAACTTTTAAGAGAATTTTAATTAATCTTAACGTAACAGAGAAAAGATTATTGACTATATATATCTATCTATCTATCTATCTAAAAGTTGAGGAAATGTTTAGTTTAGAGATAATGATCGTAATCTTCTAGTTAGTTGATGTGTTGTGTTTTGGTGATGTTAGTATTATGAGAAGTTTTGTAAAAGTATTGAAAAGTTACCGAAATGGAGAATATTGGAAAAAAAATAAAAGTTTAGTACATTTTAACAAGGGATGGAAATGAAAACAGACAAGAGAGTGAGTTAGGAAGGATAGATTAGAAGTGTTTAAAAATTATTGAACATTGATGAGATTGAAGTTAGTTTTGTGAAGACGTAAATATGAATGACTTAATCAATGTATGTAAATGAAAATTGATAAAAGATACACATAGAGATTGATACTGAAGGGATGAATTGAAGAGTTTAGAAGTTATTGAACAATGAAAGAAAATGAAGGTAGTTTTATGAAGGCGAAAAAGGAAATAATTTATAATATAACTTTTGATGTTTGAGAATTAATAGAAGTTATATACAAAGATTTATATTGAAAGAATAGATAGAACATTGATGAAAGAGGAAGGTAGTAGAAATATGAAACAATTGATAACTAGCTGAGGTGTGAAATATAGGAAATACGTAAATTTTGAATAGCGGGAAATAACAATAACAATAATAATAATAATGAAGTCAAAGGTTTAGTTAGAGTATTAAGTAACTATAGAAGGAATGTGTGTGTGTTAAGTAGCTTTTTTGCAATGGTGTTTTATAATGGGTAAGAAACAAACATGTATTTATGGGGGAAAAATTTGATTGGAAGAAAATAATAATTGGGACGGTAGAAAAGTATTGTTATATGTACGACACAATCAAGTTTTTTTTATTGCAATTTTGTATTTTGTATTTTATAACTTTTTGCAACGCTTGAAATGCTCATATTTTTTATTGTGTGTTGTGTGGCTATGTATTGGTATGTGTGTATGTATGTGTGTACGTGTGTGTGTAAATTTATGAACAAAATACTTCCCTCTATCTAATTTCCTATTTTCATTATTTTTTAATTTTTTATATATGTGTGAAATGAAAATGTGAATGAAAAATGATGAATTATAATGAGTAAATATATAGATAGAGAAAATGTGTTAGGTTGAAAGAATGTGATGATGATGATGATGATGATGATAGAAGGGACGTAACATAATCAAAACTAACAAACAAACAAACACAATAGAGAACAAACACACCAACAAACAAAAAAACAAAACAATCAACAAATAAATAAAACAAAATATAGTAAAAAAAATATATATATGAAAGTTCTGATATTAAATAAATCACATTCTTTAAAAAAAAATCTAAATAAATAAATGAAAATAGAAAAAATAATTCATTCACGTATTTCAGCAAAAGATCAAAAAAATTTACGACATAAAACTAAACTATGCAAAAAAAAAGTTGTAGTGAAAAAAGACGAAGAATTTATATATTATTAGCGTGATATTATTATTATTATTATTTTTAACTTGCGTAAGAATTAATTTTTGTATATAATTATTAGTTTATACCCCGTGTGTGTGTGTGTGTGTGTGTGTGTGTGTGTGTGTGTGTGTGTGTGTGTGTGTGTGTGTTTATAGGTAAGCAAATACGATAATAATAATAATAATAATGATAGTAATAATAAGTAAGTTTGTTATTGAAGAAGGTGTTGCCAGATGTAGGATAATGAAAGCAATGTGATTTCAACGATACTCAAAACAGTCCCGTATTTACTAATGAATGAATTAAGTTACGAAATATATACAAAAGTTTACAAAGAGAGAGAGAGAGAGACAGACTGAGATAAATAATTAATAATAAAGTTGATATATTTATAAAAAAAACAAAATAATTTAGTATATTATTTAGACGGAGGAAAATTCTTATATAACTAAAGAGTGTTTTTATTTAGAGATATTTATTGATAATTATTACTATTTATACATATTTATGGGAGGAGTGTGTGTGTGTGTGTGTGTGTGTGTGAATATAATGGTTTGTACATAAATAACCTTTTTGAATTTGCTAAGTAGGTGTGACAATACGAGAGAGAGAGAGAGAGAGAGAGAGAGAGAGAGAGAGAGAGAGAGAGAGAGAGAGAGAGAGAGTGAGTGAGTGAGTGAGTGAGTGTGTGCTAAACGTTACCAAATATGCAAAGTGATTATGTAACATTAATTAATAGTTAGGAATATATTCAGTAGTATTGGCGTGTTTCCCTGTGTGCGTGTGTGTGTGTGTGTGTGTGTGTGTGTGTGTGTGTGTGTGTGTGTGTGTGTGTGTGTGTGTGTGTGTGTGTGTGTGTGTGTGTGTGTGATGGTGTAAAGGTTTTATGTTTATTATTTATTATTATTATCATCATTATTATTATTATTATTATTATTATTATTATTAGTGATGGTGGTGTTTTCTTCTTCCTCTCTCTCTCTCTCTCTGCTCTCTCTCTCTCTCTCTCTCTCTCTCTCTCTCTCTCTCTCTCGCTTCTTATATCTTTATCTTATTCTGTGTCTTCCTTTTTTTCTTCTTCGTCTTCTTCTTTATCTCCCTCTTTTGTTTTCCTTCACATTTTTATTCGTCATTCTTCATATTTCATTATTTTTCTCTCCTCTTCCTACCTTACTCTTCCTTCCCTTCTCCCAATTCCTTATCCATATTCTTTCCTTCTCTATATTAGTTTAATCTTATTTTTCATTCTAACTTTCTTTCCTTTATTTTCTAATCCTTATTCTCCCTCTTCTTGTCTTTATTAAGGTTCCATTCTCTCCGTTATTATCATTCTCACTCATCATCATCATCATCATCATCATCATCAGCAACAATATTAACTTCACAACGGTACTTAAAACTAATCCATTTAAATAACAGTAAAAAAATTAACGTTTAAATCAATGTTTGGGTTCAAGGAAGTAAGGTTTGGTGGGAATACTTGACAATACTTTATTTTTATGCATTGATTTACTTATTAATTGAACGATCTATCAGTGTGTGTGTGTGTGTGTGTGTGTGTGTGTGTGTGTGTTACTAGTGGTATTGGTTAGGTTATGTCTCGTAAAGTTGATTAAATTGTAATAGTTTGTCATGTTATGTATGAGAAAATTGGATATAGGTTTGATTATACAAGTTATGAATATTATAATAGGTTTTTTCTTTCTTTTTTTTACATCATATATCTTTTGGGGTCGGTAAGCATTGATGGAGGTTTATTGATGGTCTGCCTCCGCCCGTTAGTGGTTCAGGTTTAGATTTTTATAGTGACGCCTCGAATTTCTCACGTTTTCTATGATGATGGAGTGCGAGAAGCTAATTGACTATACAAGGTGAGGTTAAAAGGTATGGAAATTGTAATAGTTTGCCTTGTTATGTATGAGAAATTGGGTATAGGTTGGATTATACAAGGTTAAAAGGTTATATAAAGTTATCAATACTGAAATAGTTTGTCCAAGATATATGTGAGAAAATGGTTAATACGTTTGAATTATACTGTGCCAAGCTACATATGAACGAATAGGTAATAGGTTATAATATCCCAAGTTAAATGTTAAAATATATATATGAAAAGAAAATATGTAAGTGTGCCAAGTAACGTTAAAGAAAATGAGTGATGAGTTAAAATTGACATAGTTTGATTTATGACGAAAAATGGAGTTTTATGCCAAGTTACGTATAAGTTAACTAGTGACATAAAAAAAAATACATGTAGGTTTATCAAAATTGCAATTATGTGTCCACTAACTTTTAAAGAAGATGGAAAATGGGTCTGAATGTGCAAGGTTATATATGAAAACTTGACCAACACTGCAATTACGCGATAAATGAATAGACAACTGGTTAAAATAAGCAAAATAACACATGGGAACTAGTTAAATATAAATACTTTGTTATGTAAGTTACGGAGAGAGAAAATGTTTGTCAAAATATACTAAATTACCTTTTAAAACTTATAAGAAAAATTTTATGTGCCAAATTACGTATAAAAAAGGGTTTAAATATTAAGATGATACATGAAACCTTATCAGAAATGCATTGTTATATACAGTTATGTAGAAGAAATGTTAAATAAGTCAAAATATGCATAGACACATGTTAAAACTTTAAAAATATGCAATTAGGTGTTAATTAACTTATTAAAACAAACGAATGACAGCTTAAAATATAAAAGCGATACATAGAAAGAAAATTGATCTAAACTCGTGTAAAAATTCATATAAAAAAACTAGTAACAAGTCAAAATATAAGATTTAAACTAATAAACATATTACTACTGTGCTAAGTTACGTATGAAAAAAATAATCGATAGGTGAAAATAATAACAATAACAACATTGAAACTAATCATTTATACAATTCTACGCTGAGTTAACATAGGATTGAAATAAGGAATAGGTTTAAATATTCAAGGTGACAGGTTCTAAATATATAAAATAGAGTATTGTGCCACATATTTGCTAAGTATGAGAGATGTGTGTGACGTCAAATAACACAAACTAACTACGTCGTACAAACCTAATACAATACCAGGGAGTGTTTAGGGAAGACTGTTTAAGCTGGATGAAAGATAAGGAGATTATATAACACCAGCGCGATTCAATGTGTGTGTGTTACAATTAGGTCATTATTAGCTCCTCCTAGAGTTTGCTTGATGAATTACAGTGTTCCAGAGTGGCCATGTGTTATTCAGTGCAAGGTTTAATCAGATGTGTTCCTGGAAATGAGGGGGAAAAAAACCATCACGTTATGTTCGATTTTTTATTTTTTTATTATTTTATCTGATGCGATTTATTTGTAGCTGGGAATTCATAGACGAAATAGAACAACATTGTTAACTGCTTGTGTTCAAAGTATATATGTATACTACATATATAATAATAATATCAAATTATATATATAAAAAAAACATTGAAATTGAACAAAATATAACCGTATTTGTTAAAAGAAATTATAGATAATGCAAAATTGAATTAGATTTATCAATGTTTGTAAAAGAATTAAAAAAAATGAAAGATTGAACTAAATATAACGTACATTACAAAATATACAAAAGCTATATTGAACGAAATTTAACTTATCAAAAAAATACAAATCTATCTAAAAAACGGTAGAATATGAAACAAAATAATAACTATTGTAAAAAATCAAAACTATTAAACGGAATTCAACCGCGTTTGTTCAAAATGTATATATAGACAGTACTACAAATGTATACTGTTATAATCAAAAGGACGTGCCAGGGGGGGAGGGGGGGGTTAAAACATGTGCCAAATGAACCAGTATTATGTAAAGCGTGTGTGTTGGGGGCAGTGATGGTGGTGTGGTGGTGTATCTGAAGGAAGGTTGTATTTGTACCTCTCAATAATAATAATGATAATAATAATAATAATAATGATGTGAATTATGGGACGGTGGAATGAAAGATCAATCAAAACAACTGCACAATAATATTCATCAAAAGTAAATAGACAATAAAAGCAACAATAATAATAATAATAATGTACACTTTGAACAAGGAAGAAAATGATTCGATATTTTATGCAAAGAACTAGTTACATTTATTTGTCATTTATTTGTCTGTCTGTCTGTCTGTCACGCACCAAAGGCTGAACACATTGATAAAAAAAATGCTTATGTTATGTTTGACCAAGTGTTGTGTTGTGTTTGTGTTGAAGGAATGTTATGTTTATGTGTTGCTTGGCTTGCGCATGCGTCTGGCAGGGCTGTGGTGGTGGTGGTGGTGGTGGTGATGGTGGCGGTGGTGGTGGTCATACTGCATTGGACGTGTATTTTGTTATTTAAAGGTGAGGGTGTGTGTGTGTGTGTGTGTGTGTGTGTGTGTGTGTGTGTGTGTGTCATAACATTTCAGTTCTACATTATTAAATCTCAAAGTTATTTATTCTCTCCGTTTCATATATTTTTTTTTTTTAATGTATATTATGTAATTATTTTTTGTTTTTTTCTACGAGTTGTTGAATTAAGAAAAAATAATAATAATTCACGTTTTATTTATGAGTTGGTATCGTATGTTTTATTTTTATTTCTCTCAAAGTGAGCGTCAAAGTGTGTTGTTAGCAATGTGTGTGTGTGTGTGTGTGTGTGTGTGTGTGTGTGTGTGTGTGTGTGTGTGTGTGTGTGTGTGTGTGTGAATTCAAAACTTTTTTATGACGATTGTGATGTTTATTTATATTGGAATTAATTAATTTATTTTTCATTAATATTTTTTTAATCCAATTTTGACGTGAGTGAAATTTCAGTGATCGTGAAATATTATACAGAAAGAGGACATTATTATTATTATTATTATTATATTATTATTTTATTATTATTATAGAAATTCATATATTCGTTCAGATTTCCAACAAAATAATCTGTGGACTAAAGTTTTATAATTAACGAAAAACAAAAACAATTCAAAGGAAGATGTAATTTATATTATTGTAATTAATTAGATAAAATGACAATAATGCATTAGACAATATCTTAATAAAATACATCAGCTGTGTGTGTGTGTGTGTGTGTGTGTGGTGATGGTGATAGTGACGAAATAGTGAATGTGGTGAAATGATAGCAGGATTATGATAGTTATGGTGAAGGGATAGTGAAAATATGGTGAAGAAAGCAAGTTATGGAGTTGTAAAAGCGAGAGTATGATGAAGGAATAGTGAAATAATGGTGAAAATATAAAGTTATGGTGTTTAAAGTCATAGTATGGTGAAGGAATAGTGAGAGGGTCGTTAAAAAATCATTATAAGTACAGGATGAGAGTATAGTGTTATGCTAGTGAGTATGGTGATTGATATGTAGCAAGTTTATGGTGAAAAAAATTATCAGTATGGTGATCGTATAGTGAGAATATGGTGAAGGAAATATACGTTTATGGTGAGATTATAATGAAAGTATGGTGACAAAAATACGTATACAGTGAAGGTATGGTGAGGTGGGGTGATAATTATAGTGAATATTGTGTATGGTGTTTATAGTGAAGGGAAAGATAGCAGTCTATGATGGTGACAATGCGTATGGTGAAATAATATCGAGTTTATAGTGAAAGTATGGTGAATGATGGTGTATAGATGATCTGACAAGTAATAATGATAGTGAATATTATGTATTGACACCATAGCATAAGATAATATTAATGATGGTGTTGATGGTGAGAATATAGTGAAGAATAGCTGGCTTATAATGAAAATATGGTGACAGGGAGAAGTATAGATGAAGTGTGGTGTCAATAATGGTGACTATTGTTTGTATATACCCAATAATATGGTGATGATGGTGAGTATAGTGAAAATATGGTGAATCGAATAAGAGGAGGTGATTTAAGGTGACAATAATAGACATATATTGTTTATTTACACCAAAGAATAATAAATGATGGTGTAAAATGGTGATGGTGAAAGTATAGTGTTCGTATAGTGAAAAAATAACATGATTTGAGATTATAGAAACAAAATATAGTGTTTATTCCCACTCAAGAATAAGTCTGATTTTATATGGTGCTGATAGTGACGGTATGGTGAAGATATATAGTGTGTGTGGTGCCGGTATAGTGAAGGAAACGAGGGAGTAGTTAATAGTGAATTAGCAAAGATTAATTCATGTATGGTGAGAGGAAGGATGAGATGGATAGCTGGTATGGTGTTTATAGTGACATTATGGTGATTGAAATAGATGGTTATTTATTTATTTATTTATTTATTTATTTATTTATTTTTACATTGAAAGGGAAAACAAAATGTGGTACGAATTATAGAAGTGAAAAAAAAGATAATATATAATGAAAAATAACAAAAAGGAATTAATTAACACACATCAAAAAAGTATTGATACCTTTCGTTTTATTTATTCATTTATTTATTTTTATTATTATTATTATTTTTTTTTTAATGAATACACAAAATAAATAATGTATGTTATTGCAACGTATGGCTAAGGGTCTAGGTGCTTGCGCTGTGAAAGTATTAATAATAGTAATAATAATAAAAAAATAATAATAAATAATAATAATAATAATATTATACATCGTTTTTTTAAGAGTGATGGGGGTTATGTATGAATATGTATGTATGTATGTATGTATGTATACTTATTCCATGATTCTCAACAGATACCTATATACTAAAGGAATGAAAGGTATGTATGTATGTATGTATGTTTGCAGCTTTTGATAATATCTGTGTATGCTTGAGTCTGTATGTTTGTATGAGTGTGTGTACGTATAAAATATTACCAACAATCCATCTGTGTACGTATATATTATTAAGTCAAACTGTAGATCTTCTCTATTTACGAGTTCAGTTATGTAGTGTTAGTGTCTATTAAACAAAAGACGAATGATTACGTTTCTTTATATATATACTCTCTCTCTCTCTCTCTCTCTCTCTCTCTCTCTCTCTCTCTCTCTCTCTCTCTCTCTCTCTCTCTCTCTCTCTCTCTCTCTCTCTCTCTCTCTCGCTTTGTTGCATTCATTACGTATATTTATAAGGGAAACAAAGACTGGTTAGGTTACGTCTCACAGAGTTTATCCTTAACATTAGAATACGGTAAACCTCCACTATAACGAATGCATTGTAACGGAGTGAGATGATAATACGAATAAAGTCAAATGCGGACGTATCATTAAGGGGGGAGGGAAGGGTTGTCCGAAATATCCGAAAGTTCGATTTATCCGATATATCCGAGGATTTATTGTTATACTTATACAAACATGATAAAACGCACACAATGTTAGCTGGGTATACACTTGACATGGGCAGGATAGGTAGGCATGTGTGTGTGTGTGTTTGTTTGGGCAAGAGGCAGTCCATCTTAGCCTCCATAAAGGGTATTGGCGCCAACGGTTTGATGTGTCGTGTCACGGCTGCTGCTGGGTGAGAGGGGCAGCACTCTCTCGGCAACCCTAGCAGCACTATTATAGATTATTCAAACACATTTATTAATCGCCTTGGAATTATTGAGTGTATATATGAGGCAGTGGGATAGACAGCAGAGAAAGTTTACGTCATGCAGGAGACCAAAGCTTAACCTAACCTAACCTAACCTGTTAAGTGTAGTGCGTGCGTGCGTGCGTGCGTGCGGTACAGACACACTGAGGTAACTAACTTGAAACACAGAGGAGAGTGATCATCTGCGCAGTGTTGGGTGCGCGTACACTAATCAAATGAGAAGTTGATAATGGTGAATGATTATATATATGAATGTACTTACAATGCCCAGTGCCAACAAGCCTGTCTCTCGCACTGAACCTAACCGGATTTCAAGCTAACCGGATGCAGTTTTGCTAGTATATATTGACCTAGTTTGTTATGAAGCTCTATATATTATGTCGTTATATCCGAAATGCGTTACTTAAAGTTTGTTATAGCGGTGGTTTACTGTATTATTATTATTATTATTATTATTATTATATGTGTTAGTGGTGGTATTGTTTTTTTTTAGAGAGAAATTCGTTGGAAATATCGGTAAATTATACTCTTTTTTTTGTGATTCGTTGTATTCCTTTATATTTCATGGTCATTCTTTTAAGGTATTGAACGTTGTATTTATAATTTTCGTCTATTTTATAAGTTTTTAGTTTTTTCTCTCCGGGTTACACTATGGCAATAATACTCATTTTGAACCTTATTGTTTTGTATATTTGAAAGCGACATAGTGGTGACTTATGACTTACGGGACGGGGTGACTGATTGACTGACCTGACCTGACCTGACTTACGTAACTGGCTAATGCAAAGGTGACATGACTTATAAACTGACTGACATGGCAATTGACTGACTGACTTATCTAACTAATGCAGAGCTGACTTATGACTAAA
>JAPQNM010000027.1:2983832-2991332 GCA_029783475.1 Metacarcinus magister | reverse complement strand
GTGTGTACAATATTCCACATCTGTGTACATAACTATGATACCTGTTGAAAGTGATCGATTTACACACCTATTGTAAGCATGTTAATTGTGTTTATATATTTATTTATTTATTTATTTATTGTATATCGATTTTTTATTTTATTTATTTATTTATTTTTTTTTTTTTAGGCCTAAGCTACGTGGTTCTAATGGCAATAATTATAATGTTATATTTATTTATTTATATTCCATTTATCTTTTTTTTTATCATTCTCCATTTATCGCCTTTATCTGTCTTCCTATTATTATTATTATTATTATTACTATTATTATTATTATTATTAACTATTTCTACTTCCTTCCTTTTTTTCTTTCCGTCAAATTATCTACAATAATATATTTAACTTTCTATTCTTAACTTTCTTTCATTCCTTTTCTATCTTTCTTTATTATATTTTTGTTTCTTTTCTTTCTTGTCTTTCATTTCTTTTCTATCTTTCTTTATTTTCCTGTCACATACATTTTTTTTTCTTTTTTTTTATCTATTTTTCATTTGTTTTTCTTTCCATCTTAATAATAATGATAATAATTCAAATTTACATACATCTTTTTATTTATTCATTCATTTATTTATTTATTTATTTACTTATTTATTTATTTATTTATTTATTTATTTATTTATTTATTTACTTATTTATTTATTTATTTATTTATTTCCATTTACTTGGCGTCATTTTCGTATCGTCTTTCCAAACGCTACGTAACCATATTCCGTTTTCTTTCCCTCGCTCCGTTTTCTCTATCTCAGGTTTTCCTCAGATTGTCCGATGAGAGAGAGAGAGAGAGAGAGAGAGAGAGAGAGAGAGAGAGAGAGAGAGAGAGAGAGTACTATGTCGATTTTATGTCGTGTAAGCTTGTGGAGTTAAAATGCTTACCTTACCCCCCTCCCCCTTTCCCCTTCCCTTCCCCCTCCCCCCAATCACCCTTCCCCTTCCCTTTCCCCTTCCCCTTCCACTCTCACCCTGTCACCCTGTCGCCCCCCCACAACCCAACCCTTGTTTTTTGTCATTCAATCGCTAGTAATAAAAATTTATCCCAAATTCTGGCTCTTCTTTTCAACATTGCACCCGCGTTTGTGTGTGTGTGTCTGTGTGTGTGTGTGTGTGTGTGTGTGTGTGTGTGTGTGTGTGTGTGTGTGTGTGTGTGTGTGTACGTACACCTGCACAGCCACACACCTGCTTCTGCTGTCACACCTGCAAAACACCTGCTTATTTTACACTTAATCAGAGAGAGAGAGAGAGAGAGAGAGAGAGAGAGAGAGAGAGAGAGAGGAGAGAGAGAGAGAGAGAGAGAGTCATCTGGACCACAAATTGAAGAAAAGAATGAAGTAAAACAAAATCAAGATAATTTCCTCTTCCCTTATTAAGAAGACGAGGAAAAAAAGGAGAAAAAAAAAGAAAGGGAAAAAAATAAGATAAAGAAATTAATTAATAGAAAAAAAGTCGTCTGCAGGAAAAAAGTAAATGGAAAGAAAACGAGATATTATTATTCCCATTTTCTTCCAATCACTTTATGGGAAACTTCTTTATTATTAATTTTTTTTTTCTTATGAGTAACTTTCATTTTCAGATTCATTAATAATAACATTGGTAAGTATTTTTAAGTCATAATAATAATAATAATAATAATAATAATAATGATAATTTGTCTTCATTTACTAATTAACTCATTTGCTTGTTATAATTATGTCCAGGTAACGTGACCTTGAAATAACTCACCTGTCCAATTAAGAATGATGATTAAATTGGTGTGTCTTCTTAATTAAGTTTGTAGGTAGTGTGTGTGTGTGTTGCATGTGTTATAGAAAATGTTATGTGGATGTTTTAGTTCTCTCTCTCTCTCTCTCTCTCTCTCTCTCTCTCTCTCTCTCTCTCTCTCTCTCTCTCTCTCTCTCTCTCTCTCTCTCTCTCTCTCTCTCTCTCTCTCTCTTTAATTATTGATATGCTGCTCTAATTATTATTTCGTAGCATTGACTATAAAAAAAACTTATATAATATGAGTTTATTGTTATTATTATTGATATTATTTTGTTGTTATTATTAGTATTAGTATTTTTGTTATTATTGTTATTATTAGTATTAGTATTAGTATTAGTATTATTGACACAGAACAGAACAGAATCACGTGTGTGGGTGAGGAGGAGCCTTCTACCTTTCCTATCCTTCCCTTACACAAATACTGAAGATCCATAGATAGGTAGATAGATAGTTTATTGACCACTATCAAAATACACAGTTATAGTTGAAGTTCAAAATAGTTTCACAATACTAATACAAAACTAATCATACAGTAATATAGGATGAACAATCTTGCACACAATACTATTACTACTATTACTATTACTACTATCCTGCACACACACACACAAGGTAGTAAAGTCTCATCCCACACACTCCCTCACCTCACTATTATTCTGGTGTTCCTACGTGACAATTAAACATAAACAAGCTAAACAAACATACACACTAACAAACAAAAATTAATGAAGAATACGTGACCTGAAAGATATACAAATGAATATAGGAATGAATAATATCCTACAAAGTATATATAAATTCATGTACATATTAACATACAAAAGTACTAGCAAACTCACAAAACCACACACTTACATTTGCTAATCCGAAGAAAACAACACAATTACACCTACTTTTCCTAATCCGAAAAACACTTTCAAAACACATAAACACACACTTACATTTGCTAATCAGAAAACAAAACACACAAATACACACCTACATTTCCAAATCCTTATTTTCCTAACCTTATCTTAGGTCTGGTTGGCTCAGTTAGTCCAATACTCAACTCATGACCAAAGTTTACGCGTTCAATCTTATTTCACGGCAGCTTCTGGGTGAGAGGAGCAGCTGTCTCTCCTTCACCCTAGCAGGACTACGTATATGGTTCTAAAATTCCCAAGTTTAGGGGGTAACATTAAACACCTTTTTTCATCTTTTCCATTACTCGAATCATGACCAATGTTTACGCGTTCAATCTTATTTCACGGCAGCTTCTGGGTGAGAGGAGCAGCTGTCTCTCCTTCACCCTAGCAGGACTACGTATATGGTTTCAAATTCCCAAGTTTAGGGTGTAACATTAAACACCTTTTTTCATCTTTTCCAATACTCGAATCATGACCAATGTTTACGAGTTCAATCTTATTTCACGGCAGCTTCTGGGTGAGAGGAGCAGCTGTCTATCCTTCACCCTAGCAGGACTACGTATATGGTTTCAAATTCCCAAGTTTAGGGGGTAACATTAAACACCTTTTTTCATCTTTTCCAATACTCGAATCATGACCAATGTTTACGAGTTCAATCTTATTTCACGGCAGCTTCTGGGTGAGAGGAGCAGCTGTCTCTCCTTCACCCTAGCAGGACTACGTATATGGTTCTAAAATTCCCAAGTTTAGGGGGTAATATTAAACACCTTTTTTCATCTTTTCCAGACAAGCGAGATGCGTGTATGTCTTCTGTGAAAACTCTGTGGGACCGTGTGGGGTGTGTGCGTCCCCAGGAACCCCCCCCAGACTACATGCCTGTGGTGGTTTGAGGTGCTCTCCCTCCCCCCCTCCACCTCAACCACCACCACCACCACCTCCACCTCCACCCACTACAACACTGGTGACTTGAAACTGTTAGCACCACCTCTATCTCCACCACCACCACCGCCGCACCACCACCACCACCACCACCATCACCACCACCACTACTACTACCACCACCACCTCCAGACAAGCTTTTGATTCGGTTGGTGAAGTAATGATTTGGATTAGGTAATGGCCTTGTTAGGGGTGATTGGAAGGGTTAGACTATGAGGTAAAGTATTGATTGGTGATTAGTAATTGTTAATGACGTAGTGTAATGATTAGAAGATGGATTGGAGTAGACAAGGTAATGATTGGTGATTAGAAGGTCATTAAGTGGTCGTTAGTGAAGCCGTTTGTGATTGGGTCATGATTAACACCCAATCCTGTTCCTCTTAACTTGGCGAAGAGTGATTGGAGGAGAATTCAAAGGCGATTGGTGATTGGAGGAGACGTGCTGGCTGTTCATTGGTCACTTTTTTTGGCGTGAAGCCTTCTGATTGGTGATTAGCTTCGCGGCCCCGGATTGGTCAGCATTCTGGAGTAGTGGCTTGTGATTGGTCCTCGCTGCTCCTAGTGACTGATTATCTCGCCGCTGATTGGTTGTTGGGATCCTCTTGCTTGTGATTGGTCAGGAGGATTTGGTGTCTTGATTCTGATTGGATGTTTGTGTTTTCCAAGAAGGATTGGTGTGTGTTTGTTTGTTTGTTGAAAAAGATTGGATTGTTTTGGGAAAGTGAGTTAGCTTTAAATAGAGAGAGTTGGGTTGTAGTTTCTCTTTATTATTATTATTATTATTTTTTTATTTATTTATTTATTTATTTTTTTTTCATTATAATTATTAGTTGATTTTAAAGTTGAAATTGTGTTTATTTTATTTATTTTTTTTTTTTAATTTTTTTTATTACTAGTTTATTTTTAGTTGAAATTGTGTTCATCTATTTATTTTATTAATTTTATTTTATTATTTTTTTTGGTTACGTTATTGTTTATTATTATTATTATTATTATTGTTTATTATTATTATTATTATATTATTATTATTATTATTAGAGAGGAAAATTAATTAACAAGTCATACGCTACAAAAAAACACCAAAAAAAGAAGAAAAAAAAATAATAGAGAGAAAAATATTGTCATCTTTACAAAGTGTTTAATTAACATTCATATTTGTAACATTTTAAACGATGTCTGTCTGTCTGTTTGTCTGTCTGTCTGTCTGTCTGTCTGTCTGTCTGTCTGTCTGTCTCCTGTGTATCATTAATCTGTGTCATCATTATAATTATCCCCCAACCTTCCTGTACTTATTATAATAACTCATTAATTTATTTTATTTATTATTATTATTATTATTATTATTTATTTATTTATTTATTTATTATTTTTTTTGTCGTGATAGATATTAATTATTTTTAGGTTCGTAACTTTATAACTTCTATTTCAATCTGTTGTGTAATTGTATATATTTTTTTCTTTTCATTAGCCTAACTATTTTTTTTCGTATTATTATTATTATTATTATTATTATTATTATTATTATTATTATTATTATTATTAGTCATGAAGGAAGGAAGGAAGGAAAGAAGGAAGGAAGGAGTTTTGAAGTAAGAAAAAAGAAGGAAGGTGAAAGAATTATGTAAATATTTTAACAATTACACTCTCTCTCTCTCTCTCTCTCTCTCTCTCTCTCTCTCTCTCTCTCTCTCTCTCTCTCTCTCTCTCTCTCTCTCTCTCTCTCTCTCTCTCTCTCTCTCTCTCTCCATAAATATCTTAGTCGCTGTAGTTGCTTAGTAGAATTTTCGTAAATATTTTCTCTATCTTAACTGCTTCATCTCACGTATATAAAGATAATATATAGAAAGTCTTATGTGTATACTCTCTCTCTCTCTCTCTCTCTCTCTCTCTCTCTCTCTCTCTCTCTCTCTCTCTCTCTCTCTCTCTCTCTCTTCTCTCTCTCTCTCTCTCTCTCTATCTTTTATCCTCATTAGATTTCACGCAAAAGATTTAAAAGTATTATTTCTTCTATATCAATTTTTTTTCTCAAATACATATAATTTTATTTTTTTCTTTTTTTTTCACTATTAAAAAATGTATTGCAGTAAAACATCGATCTTGGCGCCAAATCTCAAAATATTTCCGAATTCAAACTTGCCGCTGAAATATTAATCCAATCTTCGTGCAAATATAATCAATTCCAAACTCACTCAAACAGTTATATTTTTCCCTTTACAATACATTCAATATACACAATGGCAATATAATACTTATAAATACATGTAATACACACATATAACGAATGAATTACTTACCACACAGATGTAAGTATAAGTATAAGTATTATATTATATTGTACTGAAAAAATATAAATGTTTGAATAAGTTTGGAATCTATTACCATTATTTGCATACGATAAATGATCCAATTTTTACGGAATCAATCTTGGCGCGGTTTTTTGGGCTCCACTTAGCCGTGAAAATTGATGTTCTACTGTTATTTAATATATTCACAACTATGTTTTGATATCAATACGTATACAATTCAAACTATTCATATTTTCTTTCTTTTCCACAAATAAAAAAGTATTATATATTTTTTATTTTTTTGATGCGAATAAGTATAAAAAAATCAATACTTTTCTCATATTCTTTACTTTCTTACAAAATTATTCCATTATTCTTTCTTTCATGTCGTTATTATTTCTTTCTAACTTTAAATACAACTAATAATCTATAAATGCGTGAATCTACTACTTATTTCTTGGTATTTATAAGCAGGTGGCGCTGTCAACTCAACATAGTATACATATAATAAAACCATAAAGGTGTTGGATGCCACTATAGAAGGGATTCCATTATACCATGTAGTATTAGGTGCTTCTGTAGTGTTAAGGTTCCATCCTGTCAAGCCAAGTACACACTGGCAATCTAGACGCTTGAACTTACTCACTCAGCTCGGCGTGAGTGTGTGCGTGTGTGTGTGTGTGCGTCATGCCTCCACAGTGCAAGGAACATCTTTATAAAGGTAGTTAATTCGTGAGTTAATGGTTAGGTTGAGTGGCAGGCAATGTGGAAGGACGCGCGCCTAACACAACCTTCCTAACACACACAACGCAGCTCAGTCACCGTACAGCGCGCGGGTCCGATCAGTATTCCACGTGTTCAATATCAGGTGACCTTGGCGCCGGTTACAGTGTGTTGTGGTGTTCGTGTCCACACTAACGGACACTTGGAGGCACGATCGGGAAGCAGACACAGTGATCAGTGGTGACAGGTTATCAAGTCACTTCGTTAAGGTGTGACTGGCGGGCGTGTTGTGATGACCACATATATAACATGATGACCAATACACTCTGTCTCTCATTGTTGTGAACTTAACTACTGAATCACTTTTAAATACTCTATACATGTAGTTATATACGACTATACATTTGTTTTGTGAGTGTAAAACAATGAGTTTGTTATACATTGTGGTAAGTTGTGGCAGAGTTGGTTGTGTTATGTTGTGAAGTAAGGTAAACAGACCCGGTGACCGCGCCAAGCCAAGTCAAGCCAGGCTATGCAGGCCACGGCCATTCATTCATTAATTCATTCGAGGTCATCCAACTTGGAAGGTAAAGTGTGTTCATTTCCCGTCACATTGGCCTTTGAGCCTGTGGTGGAAATTAATCCGTTACGCCGGGACACAGGGCCACTGTGACATCCGACAAACAGAGGACAACACTGTTACCAGCCACACCTCAAGTGACGTGACGTGATGCATTGCAAACACACTTATCACACTGCACAAGGCGATCATAACAACTACGGGATACCATTCAAAACATTCAATAATCCCCTGAACCAAGTCATTACAAACCATACAGTGATGCTAGGGTT
>JAPQNM010000027.1:2971332-2976332 GCA_029783475.1 Metacarcinus magister | reverse complement strand
CTTGCTATCTTTCTTTCTTTTTTTCTATCTATCTTTCTTTCTATCTTTCTTTCTTTCTATCTATCTTGAATGTAATTATTAGAAAATATATAGTTGTAATTTTTATACTATTGATTATGTTCTAATATTACAATCAAAACATGATAATAATCTACCATTTCATAGCCATTCAAATATAATGATAAATATATCTATCTCTCTAACCATTTATTATTAGTAGTAGTATTAGTGTTATTATTATTATTATATTCAATGGTAGCGCCTATAAAGTGATTATTCATATAAATGTTTGTGTTGCTACTTCATGAAATAGATATCATAGAGGTAAATATTAATACTTTTTACGTGTATTATAATTTTATGGTCATATTTAGTAGTTTATTCTATGTTTATAAAGGTGTTGAGTAATGGGAACAGATTCGCTTTGTTTATACACATGGTCGTTACAGGTATATTCCGCTCGGGTGTCATGCTGATGATGTACGATAATCATCATTGTTTTGGTGTCGCCGCGGCATAGTTTCAGAGGCAGTAATGAATATTTAATGAATGCAAACTCAAATAAATAGTTCAGTAAAATATATTAAACCATAATGTATAAGCGAAAAAAATTACTAATATTAATATAAAGTCAAAATGTTATGTTATTGTATTAATGTAATTTTTTTTTATTTAATTCCTCAAATGAATAACTATTGAAAAAAAAAGTAGTTATGTCTTATTCCTTTCCTTTATTCTTTTTTTTATTAATAACTTTTTCACTTTCATTCATCTTCAAAGTATTTTAATTAATAAGTATTTGACATTTTGCTCTTTAAGTCTTAGTACACACATTACGGTCATCATATTATAGTTATTTATTATTCATTCGTATTTTTCTACTCTTTTTCACTATCAATCACCTTCTTATCATCACATTCTCACCTTCCTTTCACTTTCACTTACGAGACTTACCATATAAAAATAATAAAAAAACCAACAAAAAAACCACATTATACATTACAAAACAAACTCACATAAATACTAATAACAACCACACACCATAATCACCATCAATCACCATCACATTCTCACTATCCTTCACTTTCACATACGAGAATAACCATAATATAAAATAACAAAACAAAAAAACCACACAATAAATAACAAAACCAGTCTTATAAAATTAACCTCATCTATTATACACCATCATCACCATCCATCACCATCCATCACCATCATCATCCTCACCTTCACGTACGACAATGTAAGGTGAAGGTACGATAGTTATGGCGTCCGTGTGTACATTCACCAAGCAGTTAGACACAAGAAGAGGAGGAGGAAGCACGCAGCCTCCCTTCACTCCTATCACTCCGGTCTTATTACCTTTATTTACCTTTAATTAACCTCATTAACAAGACGGTGAGTGTTACATACGAACAGAGGAACTAGAAGGAAGGGAGGTAAAGGAGGAGGAGGCGGAGGTAGGATAATTAAGGGCAAGGAGAGAGTAAGAGGGAGAGTTACCTGGTTATGAGTAATTAGTGGATTCTAGTTTTGTTTTTACCTGTGTGGGGTTACGGGTCATTAAGGGTGATTAGGGGTGGTTAAGGTGAGGTGGGTGTGTTAATGAGGTTATTAGTGAGGTTGATTAATGTGTGTGTATGTGCGTGTGTGCGTGTGTGTGTGTGTGTGTGTGTGTGTGTTCCTTTTAACTTGGCGAGTGGAAGGTAGTGGTGGTGGTGGTGGCCCTTGTTGTAGGTGTATGTTTATTTTATTGTTTATTTTTATTGTTTGTTTGTCTGTATTGGTGTTTGTTTAGTCATTGGACAGGTGTGTGTGTGTGTGTGTGTGTGTGTTTGTTTGTTTGTTTGTGTGTTTGGAATTATTATGTGTTGTTTTGTTTGTGTTGTGGTTTTCATTTCTTTATATATTTTTATTTTTTGGTCAAATTTTACGTCTTCACTATAATGGCGTTTGTTTACATCTACGTCCTGGGACTGCACCTCGCCCAACATCCTACTTTTGGTCATAGAGAACATTTGATAACTTCTAAATTAACCTAACCTAACCTAACCTACATTAACCAAACCTTAACCTACATTGACCTAACCTAACCAAACAAAACAAAACCTAACCTAACCGGTATTTCTGGATAATAAGTCCGCCTCCCCGATTGTCCACCAGCCCCCCATCCCTTCAAACAAGCGTGGGGGGCCGGGGGGGGGGATGAAAAATAAGCGAAATATGGGCCTTCAAAAATCTAAGAAAATTTCGAATTTTCCTAACCTAACCTAGCATAACCTAACCTAAACTAATTTAGCTGGGGGGCTGTGCCCCCCTGGACCTGCCCCTAGGACATTAACCTAGCCGGGGGGGGGCTGCGCCCCCCTTGGACACCCCCGCTACCTAACCTAACCTAACCTAACCTACATTGACAAATAACATAACTTTGTTCAAACCAAACTAAACTTTATTTCCCGAAGAGAAGGTCTCACAGAAAACATTGAATATCTCACAAACTAACAATTTGCGACGGAAATGTAATTATGAAAACCTCAAAATGCATCAAATAATGCAAAAATATAACAATAAATTCTAAAGAGCATTCTGGTGAACATGTAAAATAATACCGTTTTTTTATATATTTGTCTGATTTTTTTTTTTCTTCTAGCGTTAGTTGTGGTATATATTTATTGTGTTTTAAATTGTTTGTTTGTCTTTAATTAAGGGAAGGTGTGAGTGTAGGGTGATTAAGGACAGGTGTGTTAGGGATTGGAAAGTTTAGGTTAGAAAAGATTAGGTAAGGACGATTATCTCTCTCTCTCTCTCTCTCTCTCTCTCTGTTTCTCTATCTATCTATCTATCTATCTTTCCAGCAGTGGGATGGTGGTGTTACAACCATGGACCACCACCACCACCACCGCCAACACCACCACCACCACCATCACCACAATAACACCACACCCACCACACCCACCACCACGCCCACAGGAGGCGGGGGAGGGGAGAAGAGGCTCCCCACCAACACCTGCCTTGTGTGTGGTAGGCAAGGTGGTAATACAATTGTGGTGACCAGTGTTCATAGTTTTGTGTCGGCCTCTGGGACTCCTCTGGCAGACTTCTTGGTGAAAGTAAGTGTGGTAGTAGTAGTAGTAGTAGTAATAGTAGTAGCAGTAGTAGTAGTAGTAGCAGTAGCAGTAGTACAAAAGGCTAGGAGATTTACACTAGGTAGTTCCTGTTACTCCTATACTCCCTTATTACCTACACTCACCTCTCATCCCTATCCATACAGCCGTCTAGTCTTCTCTTAAAACTCCCTATCGTCTGTACACTAACTACCTCATCACTAAGTCTGTTCCAATCATCTACCACCCTATTTGTAAACCAATCTAGGCCTATTTCTTGACTAAATCTACATTGTTTCTAGTTTGAATCTGTTATTTGTTGTTCTATCCTGACTACTGATTGTAATAACCTTTCCTACATCACCCTTATTAATTCAAACACTTCTAATACTACAATCAGGTCTCCTCTTACTCTACGTCTCTCCAGTGAGTGTAATTTCAAAAGCTTTCGTCTCCTTTCATAGCTAAAAGTACGAATCCCTTCTATCGTAGGTTTTTTTTGGTTTAATCCTTTGTCGGCACTGACTAACAATCATTCGTAATACTGTGACACAAACACGTAGCACAGCACAGCACAGGTGAGTGAGGTGAGGTGAGGTCTGACTAACGCTAAACACAACTTCAGAATAACCTTAACACTCCTAGTAATGAATCCTAACACCATATTACCCCTATTTCTAGCCTCTATGCACTGTTTTCTGCGACGGAACTAACCTGAACACCTAAATCCCTCTCACATTCTACCCCATTCACCCTGTTTATATTGTACTTGTTTGAGGATTTTCCCGACAAAGTTACCAACATTCATTACTTTACACTTGTCAATGTTAAAAGCCATCTACCACTTAACCACCCACTCGTTTAACCTCTCTAAGTCTCCCTGCAAGTCTTATACATCCTACCTATCTTAGAATCATCAGCAAGTGTACTTATATCACTACTAATCCCATTGTCTAAGCTGTTAATGTATAATATAAATAATAATGGTGCTAATACTGATCCCTGGGGCACTCCACTTGTTACCCGCCCCGCCCCGCCCCATTAGACATAGAACCATTAATTGTAACTCTTTGCTGCCTATTGCTTAACTAAAACCTAACCTAACTTTACCATCAATCCCATACGCTCTAACCTTACTTAGTACTCTATCTATCTCTAACCTTACTTAGTACTCTATCTTGTGTAACTTTATCAAATGTTTGTTTTACTCAAGTCAGTGTGTATAATATGGTAATTCACATCTTTATCAACTGCCTCATAAATACTCCTATACACAGTTTGATAAGTTAGTGAGACGTGACCTACCCTTGCTGAGCCTGTGTTGTGGATCATTTATTAAACTAAACTTTTCTAAATGCTCTTTAATCTATAGTAGTAGTAGTAGTAGTAGTAGTGGTAGTAGTAGTAGTAGTGGTAGTAGTAGTAGTAGTAGTAGTAGTAGTAGTGGTAGGGTAGTAGTAGTAGTGGTAGTAGTAGTAGTAGGAAGACAGAGAGAAAGTATATATATTGTATGTCTTAATTAAACTCTATTATCTATTATATTATATTATTATTATTATTATTATCTTTATATATTATCTAAGTCTGATCTCTTTAACTTTAAATCTAGTGTTGATATAATTGTATTTATATATTTTATTTTATTTAGTGTGTGTGTTGTATATATATTTTCATTTTAATTATTACTGTATTCATTTCATTTCATCAAGTGGTATATTTACACTCACTAAATGTTATTCTGATCAATTGTTTATTATTGTTATTATTATTATTATTGTTACACACACACACACACAAACACACATCTAACAAACACACACACACACACACCTAACAAACACACACACACACACACACACACACCTAAAACACACACAGACACCCCCAAACACA
>JAPQNM010000027.1:2963832-2966332 GCA_029783475.1 Metacarcinus magister | reverse complement strand
TTATTTATATTATTGATTTGTTTATTTATTTTTCAGTTTTTTGTGTGTGTGTGTGTGTGTGTGTTGTGTGTTACTTCATGTTTTGTTTTTTATTTATTTTTTGATGTATTGTTTATATTGTTTGTTATGTTGTTTATTTATCTATTTTTTCTGTTTTTTGTTTTTTGTTGTCTCTGTGTACTATGTGTCTTTGTTTGTTTATTTATGTTTTTATTTTGTACCTTTACATTAACTCCCCTTTCTTAAATCACACACACACACACACACACACCTTAACACCCCAATCACCCCGTTACAGGTTCCGGATGACGTGACGAGTGAGACGTTAGCGGTGGCGGCCGGCTCCACGAAGGACAAGAAGAAACGGCAAGAGTTGAAGAACACTGGACAGAGTTACGTCAACACGAAGGGCAAGCTTGTGGATGCCAAGCGGGTGTGGCCTCAAGACTGTAGCAGGTGTGTGTGTGTGTGTGTAAGGGTGCGGGTGTGTGTGTGTGTGTGTGTGTTTGAGTTAATGTTAATAAAGTTAGCGCCAGACATCACTCTGTTAAGCTAAAAGACAGACTGTAAAGAGATAATGGCAAGGTTAAGTATAGTGAAGGAAAGAACAGTTAGTTATAGTGAAATAGAGGTTGTGGGTTTGTGAAAGAACGACAATACCAGAGCCAGAGTATTTGTTCCATCGGCGAGCACCAAAGAGGATGGATAAAGAAAGGTGATTAGTGGTAGTGGATGGGCGTGGGTGAGGGTGAGAGGAGGAGGGAACAGTCTGAGTTATAGAAGAGTAGAGAGTTGGTGAGTGGTGTTAAGTTTTTGGTGTTATATATGATTGTAAGGTAGTTATAGTAGTAGAAAGAAAGGTTAGTGCTGGTGTTAGTGTTAGTGTTAGAGAAGCTAGTACAGGAGGAGTTAACAGATGGATGGTTAGAAAACTTTACAGAAACAAGATCAGAGATGTGTCCTTATCAAACCCTGGTTAGTATAGCAGACACATTTTATAATTCCCTAGTTATGAGAAATTATTTAAACACCATTTTAATTCCATCCCTCTTTGTCCTCCCCTCCCCCCCCTTGGTGCAGATGTCCCTTGAAGTGTAATGCAAGGATTAGTGAGGACGAGCGCCTCAAGATCTTTGCTGAGTACTGGGGTTTGGCCGACTACAACTTGCAGCGGGAGTATCTAGCGGCCCACATGCAGAGGGAGGAGAAGCTGGGGCCGAGCGGACTCCTGCGCACGGTGATTCTGTACTTCCTCACTAGCAGCAAACACACCAATACGAAATTACAGGTGGGAAAGGTGTGTGTGTGTGTGTGTGGGGGGGCAGGGTGTGTATGTGTGTGTGTGTCTTCTATGTATATAACTAACTAACCTAACCTGACCTGACCTGACCTAACCTAACCTAACCTAACCTAACCTACCTAACCTAACCTAACCTAACCTAACCTACCTTACTGACCTGACCTGACCTGACCTGACCTGACCTGACCTCACCTGACCTGACCTGACCTTATGATTCCAGGTGTGCCGTCAGTTCTTCCTCAAAACACTCGACGTCTCGGAGAAAGCCTCAAGAATTGTGTTAGAGAAAATGGTGCGCGGTGAGCTGGGTAATGAGGGCGGGGGCACCAATACCCCCCCACCCGGCTCCAACCCCCGCCACAACCCCCACCACCACCCCAGCCCCTCCCCACCCCCCCACCAGGTCAAGAATGAGGAGGATGTCGATGCGAAGAGCGAGGATTCATCTTGAAAGTTCCATCGCCGACTCTTGTAGATTCTGGGCATTTTTTCTTTTTTTTTTTTTTTTCCTTTTCTTTCCTTCTTTAAATATTCACGTTTTTTGTACACGTTTGAATTAAGATTTTCCTCCACTCGCTGCTACGCTGGAGGAGGAGGAGGAGGAAGAGGAAGAAGAGGAGGAGGAGGAGGAGGAGAAGAAGAGATTCCCTTTCCCCATATCCTCCCGCCCTCTTCCCTCTCTCCTCCTTCCCTCTCACATCTCACAAGACAGTCAAGCACCACACACACGCACACGCACGCACATACACGGTGTTTTCCCCCCCATGTAGGCCGGCCGTGTACGCCTCTTGGATGTGTGTGCGTTTGTATGTATGTATGTGTGGTGTGGTGGGGTGTATGTGCGTGTTTGGTGATGTGTGTACGTTGGTGGTCGCCTGATCTGCTCTCTATCAAGTGTGCGTGTGTGTGTGTTTTTATGTGTGTGCGTGTGTGTGTGTTTTTGTGTGTGTGTGTGTGTGTATTGTTTGTTTGTTTGTATCTTAATCTTGCTGTGGCGACGGACAGACAGACAGACAGACAGACAAAAGCAGGGCGCACACGACGCCATGATGTGTGCGTAATAATATAACGTGTGTGTAATGACAGTGTGTATGCGTAATAATGCTTGTGTGTAATGATGTGTAGTGTATGTGCGTCATAATTTAACGTGTGCGCGTAATTATTCAACGTGTGCGAGTAACAGACAGACAGACAGACAGA
>JAPQNM010000027.1:2938832-2961332 GCA_029783475.1 Metacarcinus magister | reverse complement strand
CTACACTAGCCTGACACCCCCTCCCCTTCAGTGGTACTTACCCCCCCCCTTCCCCCCTCACCCCCCCATCACTGTCATTAAACCAGGGTAATGTATTATGATCAAAACTATTAGGTGTGTGTGTATGTGTGTATGTGTGTGTGTGTGTGTGTGTATGTATGTATGTATGTATGTATGTATGTATGTGTGTGTGTGTGTGTGTGTGCGTGTGTGTGTGTGATCTAATGTTATATATAGTCTAGTTGATGCACTTCCTTTCCAGTTTCTAGCATTCCAGGCGTTCGTGTGTGTGTACGTACATGTGTGTGTGTGTGTGTGTGTACGTACATGTGTGTGTGTGTTGTGTGTTTTGTACGTATCAACCTTATGAAAAGTGCTCATCTTAGACAGAGAGAGAGAGAGAGAGAGAGGCTGTGTCGAGACTTTATTGTGGTTCGTAAACATCCTGTGGTATACAGAGAGAGAGAGAGAGAATGTATGAGTGTATTATTATGAGGAACAACATCTCTTATCCTTTCTCTCTCTCTCTCTGCAATGTGTGAGTTCTTTAGACTATGAGGCAGCTGAGAGAGAGAGAGAGAGAGAGAGAGAGAGAGAGAGAGAGAGAGAGAGAGAGAGAGAGAGCATTGCGAGGCCTTAACACACACTTTGAGATGAGTCGAGTTGTCAACACTCTTGCAATATGTTATTCCTTTATGTTTGTTGTTTTGTGAGCACTTCAAATATATTGTGTAGAAAGCGAGTGTGTGTTTCATTTATATACTACATGTTATTATCTAAGCCTCCCATGTCCTATTACTACTACTACTACTATTACTACTGCTACTACAGGTTAACTATCAATAATCTGGCATGAGCAAACAGGTAATTTTTTGTACAGTGCCATTAAAACATCAATATAAACAGTGCCTTTCAGAAAACAGTGATCACCAACTCAGGAAATTTGAAACTGTACTCTGAAATTCATGCCAGATAACTGATGGGACTGGAATATTGATAGTTAACCTGTACTACTATTACTACTACTACTACTACTGCTACTGCTACTACATTACCCGATAGATAGATAGTCAGCTTCAAAACTCACCTTCGTTCTCCCTTCTTCAGGAATCCGTAGACTCAAGGCTTTTTTTTTGATCAATGAAGGAAAGAATCAGACATTGTATAATTTAATCCAAAAAGTCACCACCTGTTTAAATTAATGACAAAACTAAACAACAAATTAATTAATAACCAGGAAAATAATATATATACTAGACGTAATAATAACATGTGCTGTGAAGAAGAAAAAAAAATTGTGTTATTGGTGAATATAACAACTTTGGGGAAAATTGTTCAAAAATATTCCCTTCTTGGCAGGAACAAATATTGGCGTGAAAGGGAAAAAACAATGAAAATATCTTACATCAATAAACAGACAAAGATATACAACTCAACACTTATATTAATTATCTCACTCATTCAAAGTTACACACACACACATACATACACACACACACACACACAAAAAAATAAATAAATAGAGGTAACATTTTCTTTCAGGTGTCAACAAACCGAGACAGAAATAAGGCATCATTATCATCACTATCATCATCATCATCATCATCATCATCAAGGGAAGCATCTAGCAAAAATTAATAATAAAAAAACTAAGAAAAATATAACATAGAGAGGAATCATCTGGTCTTTCAACAATAACAACCTAGACTACTATTAACACATTCTTAATCACCACACACACCTGTACTCATAACAATACATGCATACAAAATAAACCCTAAAACACCCCAAAAAATACCACCCTACCCCCCACCCACCCACGAAAAAAAATTACCTAAAGATATTGCATTAAAAAACTCCAAGGTATACATTTTCTCTCTATATATATTCCTCGCTCCCTTTAGAAATTTCCCGCAAGGTGTTGAGGATGGCAGACGAGCAGGAGAGGTGTTCATCTTGACTCTATAATAATAATAATAATAATAATAATAATAATAATAATAATAATAATAATAATGGAATGAATAGAGATTTGAGTTTTGTATCAAATATTCACATCATAACATCGCACTGAAAACATCACACAAATTATAGCAATGTTCATTATTTTTTTACCGAACCGTTCACTAAATAGGAACATGACGGCGGAACAAGACTCACTTTCCTGCCGTGAACATGAACTCGATGATGAACATGAGTGATGAACATAAGTGATGAACATGAGTAGTGAACATGACAACTAAACATCACCATCACCACCTCACCAAGAATACAAACTAAACGAAAGTGACAACACATTACAAAAACCAAGTGAAAGTGAGTATGTGTTATCACTACTACACTTGACCTGACCTGACCTGACCTTACTTAACCTGACTCCATGCAACACTAACACTAGGTAACACTTTAGGGAAACTTAGAAGTGTTGCTGTATGTGTGAGTGTTCTGTAGTAGTAGTAGTAGTGGTGGTAGTGGTAGTGGTGGTAGTGGTAGTGGTAGTAGTAGTAGTAGTAGTAGTAGTAGTAGTAGTAGTAGTAGTAGTAGTAGTAGTAGAAGTCCTGGGAAAACAAGTTAAAATAAAGAAAATATTTACTATACCAGATAAGATACAATGAGGAAATAACAGTTTTTTTTCCCTCTCTCACTAGTCTATCCTTATATTGTGGACTGCAAGATTACCATAAATATATTCTGAGTGTATCGTACAAGGCAACAAGTTTCCCCTATGACAAGACAAGGTGTAGATAGGGAAAAGAGAGAGTAAAGTTTCCCTGAACCCTAGATGTCTTGTCTAACACCTTTTAATGGAGATATAAACGTTTAGGCCGCACGCTCAAAGGAATTTAATCTGTCTACGAGGGTGTAACTTATGCAAACAAGTGAAGGTGTTTGTATATAAAGTAGTTAGTGTAATGTTTGCCGTGATGTGATGCTTTAGGTTAGGTTAGGTACTAGATGCACTAAGCTCGTTATGAAAGTTAATATAGTGAATGTATAGTTCTAACCTCTGTAATAAATAAAGGTTTTGAGAGTTACCTTGAATAGAGGAAGATATTTAAGGAACCTATTACTCTGTTTGTTTATGTTAGTGAGGAATGTCTTGTAAATATTTGAAAGTTTAATAATTGTGTGAGGTATTGATGCTATTTGAAGTTGAAGGAACAGGAGGTGGAAGTTGAAGTTAAAATTGGATCAATGTTAAGTTAAATGATACAGTAAATGACCTTGAGGAAATAAAATGTTTCTACGAGGGAAATAAATGGGTTGTATTTAGGTGAAGTAATTAGGTTCCCACGGGTAATTAGTGCCTAGATGGGGAAAAAACTAGTCCTACATATACTTTTTTCCCTTCACACACACACACACACACTACTTTCCTCGGTTTGTATAATTTTCTCTCGGTAAAATTAAAATGCGGAAAGAAAATTAATTGAAAAATGGAAGCGGAAAAGAACGTATTGATGATGTGTTTATATTTTGAAGATTTGTTAGTTTGTTTGTTTTTTCATGTGTTTGGTCCCAGTGTTTTGTTTTTTTATTATTATTATTATTATTATTAAGTATTGTGCCAAATATTCTCTCTCGATTATATTGACAATTATTCATTTTATTAATTTATTTCTATTCATATTTGTTAATTTATATAATTCCATATTTTTGTTATAAATTTTTTTTGGTCAAATTATTTATATTACAATTGTGTGACTTTTTCCTTTTCTTTCTTTCTTGTTTTAACGTTTTTGTTCATGTACACACACACACACACACACACACACACACACACGTACACACGTACACACACACACACATACACTATAGGACGATGATACAAAAATAATTCATCTTCTTTTCATCAAATTATCATTCCATCTATTAATCTATTCATTCATTTATTCATTTATATATTTATTTATTTATTTATTTATCTATCATGAAAACTAAGTAGATTTTTTTAAAGCTAGCTAATATTTCTCCCTTTTTCTTTCTCTCTCTCCACCAATCACACACACACACACACAGATACACACACACTCTATTTAAGTAGTTTATGTGTACACTAAATACATACATACAGAGATACACACACATACACATACACACAGTCAACTTAAGTAGTTTATGTGCATACCAAATACACACACACACACACACGGTGCAACTCCCCCAAAATGTGCACATGTGTAGACTTTTAATTACTTTGACTTATTATCTATTTGTTTGTTTGTTTGTTTATTGATTTTCTGAGAGAATATTCACTCTCTCTCTCTCTCTGTCTGTCTGTCTGTCTGTCTGTCTGTCTGTCTGTCTGTCTGTCTGTCTGTCTGTCTGTCTGTCTGTCTCGTCTGTCTGTCTGTCTCTCTCTCTCTCTCTCTCTCTCTCTCTCTCTCTCTCTCTCTCTCTCTCTCACTCTCTCTCTCTCTCTCTCTCAAATATTTCTTTATTTACTCAACTTGAAACAAAATGGAATGATATTATTTTTTTTTGAGTGCAACAGAAAACGAGTGAATCTTTGAAAACCAGTGAGTGAAAAACAAAAAAAACCGGAAGGAATTAGAAAACATTATAAGTTGAGTTGTAGAAAACGAGATACACTACAATGCTCCCTCCAATAGTAGTAGTAGTAGTAGTAGTAGGAGTAGTAGTAGTAGTAGGAGTAGTAGTAGTAGTAGTAGTAGTAGTAGTAGTAGTAGTAGTAGTAGTAGTAGTAGTAGTAGTAGTGTGAAATTGGTCGAAATTGGAGGCCGCAAAATTGGAATCATTAAACTTATGGTGATTTTAGTCATATTTTTGGCCTTTTTATACACAAATACATGTCATTATACATCCTACAATGAAGAAAAATACAGAAAAACATTAACATTATCATTATACATAAGAAAATTAATTGAAATAATTGGTCTCGGTCACAGAATTGGAACACACAAAATTGGAGTGAGCATTGTATTAAAAAAGGAAGAATTGACAAAGAAAACGGAATTAGACAGTAAAGAAAATGTGATGAGGAGTAATTGGTGCTATTAATGTGTACTGTGAATAGATCTTAAGTAACCATACACACACACACGTGCACACACACACACACACACACGCACACACACACGCACGCTTACACACGCACACACCCGAACCAAGTGTTAATAAGCCTTCTCTAACCCACTAATGGTGAAGTTGAAGCAAAACAACCAAACAACTAAACAACGTATGGGAAAAACAATGAAAAATAAAAATAATAAATAAATAAATAAGTGAAAAAAAGAAAATATTAACAAGAATAATAATAATAAATAATAAATAAATACAGAAATAAAATAAAAAGATAATTAAAACAAAGACATATAAAAAAAATGTACGAAAGGAAACGAAAAACAAACAATAAATAAAAAACTTAAATAAATAAATAAATAAATAAATATAAAAGAAAACAATAATATAAAAATGAGAGAAAAAAAAAATAATTACCAACCACTCTCACTCTCTCTTTCTCTCTCTAAACACAAACACACACACACACACACATAAAACACAGCCATAGAATCATCCAATCCTCGAGAGTATCACCAACCAATCACACACACACACACACATCATCCCCACCCCAGCACCTCCAATCCTCAGTGTTCATGTCCTGCCGTCTCCTCAATGTACGCAATCCCCATCATAAGCACCACACCAGCCAGCAGCGCCACCACCTCCACCACAGACTGCCAAAACCGTGTGTTCTCAAGCAGCTCGGGAATCACTGACACGGTGGCGATGTAGATGAAGCCCCCGGCGGTGAAGGGAAGGACCCACGCCACTGCTGACTCATCTGTGGGGGGAGGAAGGGGTGTGAGTGTGAGTGTGTAGAAGTGAAGTAAAGTTTCGTTCTATTCCCATACTGTCAGCATCACCCGCCGAGAGATATTTACTAGTACATGGTTACACTCTCTATCTTGTAACCGTAACCTAACCTAACACCTGTAATTAGTTCCCTAGAGGTGGTGGTGGTGGATAGTTACCTGCGCCTTCAGCCAGTAAGGATATACAGGTTCCCGTGAATGCCCCAATCGCTGTCACCAATTGTAGCATCATAGCCTGTAGGAAGGAAAGGAGGTGATAGATAATATACAACAGTGATAAAATGGAGAATAAAAACAATCAATTTAGTAGTAAAAAAAACAACACAATCTCTCTCTCTCTCTCTCCGTCGCACACTCACCTTTCTGCGGCTACACCCTGATTGGAGGAGAATTGCAAAGTCGCCAATTTCATGCGGTATCTCGTGCAGGAAGATGGTGACAGTGGTGACGGTTCCCACACTCTTGCCGGCCAGGAAGGACGCGCCGATAGCCAAGCCGTCGGTCAAGTTGTGTGCAAAGTCTGCCGCTAAGTTGAGGTAACCGGCCACCTTGATTTGTCCTGTGGGGAGGAGGGGGAGGGATGAGTGTGTGTGTGTGTGTGTGTGTGTGTGTGTGTGTGTGTGTGTGTGTGTGTGTGTGTGTGTGTGTGTTTTGGAAGTTTGATTGTTTAAACCAAACTAAACTTTACTTTTCGAAGAGAAGGTCTCACAGAAAACATTGAATATCTCACAAACTAACAATTTGCGACGGAAATGTAATTAAAAAAACCTTCTCAAAATGCATCAGGTAATGTAAAAATATAACAATGAATTCTCTAAAGCATTCTGGTGAAGATGTAAAATAATACCTTTTATATTACATTACAAAACACACAAGAAACAAAACAAACACTTACCATCTCCTTTTTTACTTCCTTTACTGTTATTCTTCTTATCATTCTTCTTCTTTGCATCCTTCTCTCCTTTCTTGCCCTTCTCCTCTCCCTTCACCGCCTCCCCGTTCACTGCAGTACCCACATGCCCACCGCCATGAGAGTGCCCGTGCCCACCTTTGAAGATCCTCACAATCTTCTCCACGACTAAAAACGCGATAATTCCTCCTAAAACAGCAAGTCCTATACTCATATCGTGTGAATGACCTTCCCCGCCTTCACCGTGGGAGTGGGCGTGTGTGTGGGCGTGGGCGTGTGCGTGGGCGTCCGTGGAAGCTTTCGCCATAAGTGCATGAGGGATTAGATGCAAAAAGGCATCCCCAAGTAAACCTCCCGAGGCAAAAGCTAGAAGAACTTTTAAATAAGGTTCATGTTCTTTCTTATTAGTGACAGGAATGAAGAACAAGATTATATAAGGTGCCACACTAATACCCAGTGTGGCTAAGAGTGCCTCCGCCCACACACTAGGCTTGGGCTGGGCGTTTGTGGGCGTGGGCGTGTGTAAAGGGTCATTTAAACCGCCCTCTTCCTCCCCCTCCTCCCCTTGATATACCTCATTAGCTTGTTTACTCCATTTATAAGCTGGTGGTTCTTCATGTGAGTGGCCATGACCGTGTTCGTGTTCGTGTGCGTGGTCATGTCCGCACACAAAAGGTAACGAAAATAATATACACACAACGAAAGTGATAGGTATGACCACACGAGTCACTATTCTCTTCATTATCACAGGTCAGAGGTCACGGTGGGGGGCGGAGCTTGTGTGTAGGTGGTGTCAGAGGCTTGAGTGAGGTGGTGGAGAGGTTACGTGGAGGTTAACTATAAGATGACAGCTGTTAAGAGAGGGAGAGAGAGAGAGACGTGGCAATCGTACTCTACTAAACAGCTTGCTTCTCTTCCTCCTCTTCCTCTTCTTGTGACCTTTTCTAACACGTTCACAACAATGCCTTACTAACGGGATCACTAAATTATTGTTATTTTTTTTATCTATTAGTGGTGTAAGTTTGGTTATGTTGATTAAATTGTGTTGAGAATATTATGATTAAGACGTGTATGTAATAAATTATTCAGAAATTATATATGAAAGAATATTAGTAGATAATGTAGGTGGATAGATATATACATTTCTTGTTCTATATATACTTACACACATTTTTTGTTATATATAAACCTACAACAAAGGAAGGGGACGGAATTTGCCGCCTAATAAATGGACAGAAATTAAATTATACATGTAACAAGTTTGGAGGTAAAAAAAAGGAATGTAGTTGTAGACATGTGTTATAGCAATCAGGTGATCACAGCCGGTAGGAATGAACAATGAAAGACTGAGGGAGACGCACACTGTATCACCATTTAGGGGGAAATTTAGGATACTGTTAGACTATTTGAGTGTGGGAAAGTCCAAAAACCAAGAGATAAGAGATAGGCAGGCTAAGTATATCAATGGGTAGACTATTAGTGAACACATCTTGACCTATATCTTCCCTGTATCTGAACTTGGCTAGCTTGAAACCATGTGTTCATGTTCTTACTTTCTCCTTGACTATGAGAACCTTATTGATGTCCCTTTATTGAAACCCTTGACCCATTGAAACACTTGTATCACATCTCCCCTTACTCTACGTGTTTATAAAGTGTTGTAGTGTGTCCCCTTAGTACAACACACAATGTACACTGCACAACCGAGGAATTACTAGCTTAAGTAGAAAAATGGGTATAATTTGCGTATGGGTGAACATTGCTCCTTCCACTATCACATTACCGAGACAGTGAGGGAAGGTACAGTGCTGGCTGGGTGTGTGGCTGGCTGGCTGGGTACTGTACTAAGAATCTTCACCACCAGGGAGCCCCACACAATGGTGATCCTATGCAAGACCCTAGTGCTAGTACAGCCAGCTAAGGTCACCACACAAGCGGGGTGACATTCAGCTAGTGAAGGGTGTTGAGAGAGCATACAGTATACACCAAGCAGATCAGAGGCATGAGACCTCAGCTACTGGTACAGCCTGAAGGAGGTGTTGCTGTACTCACACCAGTGGAGAAGGGACAGGTACCGGGTCATCTACATGTGTAAGGTCCTGGAGAGGCAGGGTACAGGTTTACAGGTACCTAACCCCACACCACTCACACTGCAACCATACATACACCACCGAGAGGACTGGTTGCAAGTGTTGAAGACAAGACCTACCAACCACACACCAACACACACCTACAGCATATGTCCACACACTTTACCTATACCTTACACACACACACACACACACTTTCTTTCACTCACATACTCACATAGACCCTCCTTGACACTCACACACCCACACACACTCTCCCGAACTCTCCTTCACACCCACACACTCTCCCTCACACCCACACACACACTCCCTCTTAGGATAGGGCACAGCAGTCAAGAGGGCGTGATGTGAAAATGAGTGATCTGAGAGGAGCATGTGGCGTGGCAAGATGGGAGGGTGAGAGCAATGCAAGGTGTGTATGCAGGGTGTGGCATGGGACCTTGTACTAATGTAGAGTGAAATGAAGTGTGGTGTAGTGGAATGGGTGGAAAAAAAAATACACTTTGAGCTGGTTTGGTCATATGGAGAGAAAGAAGAGTGAAGAGTTTGTGAAGAAAGTGTAGTGTATGAGTCTAATTAAGGGTTGTAGGAGGAGAGGAAGGCCAGTTGTAGGATGGAAGGATAGGGTGAAGGAGTACATGCATGATAGTTACTGATAGAAGGGAAGGGATTGAGTTAGCAAGGAGGGAGTGTGTGGATAGGGAGAGATTGTATATAGACTAAATAGATACTAATATTCTACAGCTTACCTATAATTGTTACTCTATTTTTGTATACACCCCATAACACACACACACACATATACACACACACACACCTTAGTTTTATGTACACTTAACCTAATAATCTTCTATTTCACGTAAGTCTCACAGGAATAAAAAATAGTAATTCAATCTATTCATATTAAGTAGTATTCTGTTACATATTATAGATGTTAATTCTACATAAATAGTATAAGAAAATAACTACTATTACTAGACTACTACTACTACTACTACTACTATTATAACTTATGAAAATGATAACAAGTATGATGATAATAATTGATGATAATAATGATAATAATAAGTACATTTTTCCATTCCATACAAAGGATTCATAATAAAACTTGCTGGTCAAACATCAATATCATTTATTCAGCGTTCATTAATACTGTACATAAATATATAGATCTATCTGGAAGTGTGAAATGAATTAGAAAAAAGGAATGAAAAAAGGAAAGGAAATGAAATGCAAGGAGAAAAAAAAATGAGGAAGAGGAAGAAGAGGATATCTATTCATTAATATTCACACATAATTCTTTTGTTTGTTTGTTTGTATTGGTTAATTTTCTGTTTGTAATTGTTTCAACCACCACCACCACCACCACCACCACCATCATTATTATTATCTATATATATGTAAACTTATTTGTTCACTTATTTCCACTTCCCAACAAAAATATTCTTACTCTTAAATTTTATCAAGTACAAAATTTGAAAAAGAAAACAATTGATTGATAATTTGTATCGACCAATCAGGTGAAGGCAGGTAAGAATGGTGAATGGTGATTGGTTTGTCAGGATTACCCAATGGCTTTTGTTACAAGCTCTCCCATTGGTGCAGAGCGGACCAATGAAAACAAGAGGAAGGCCTTTTTAAAATTCAATTGTGTTTTAGCCTTTCTAAATTAATAATAGTGTTTGCTTTTTAAATTAATTGTGTTTCAGTCATTAATAATATACTACTAGGAGGAAAGGAGGGAGAGAAGGAGGGAGGGAGGGAGAGAAGGAGGGAGGAAGGGAGAGAAAGAGGGAGAGAAGGAAGGGAGGAATGGAGGGAATACTTTTAAAGAGAAAAAAGTAATAAAATAGAAAAATAAACAATTGGAGCGAGACACCGAGAGCGAGAGCGAGAGAGAGAGAGAGAGAGAGAGAGAGAGAGAGAGAGAGAGAGAGAGAGTAGAGAAGAGACCCAACAACTTAGAAAAACGAAAAAAAAAAAATACCTTCTACATTTTCACCGCTACATCTAACGGCATAATTTGTACATCAATTCAAACACACGAGAAAAAGTCTGCTTGATCACAAAATCCTTTAAAAATACCACAGTTCTCCCTTAAACAGCCTACCCACACCTGCCACCACACCCCTTCCAACCCTACCACACCTGCGAGAGAGAGAGAGAGAGAGAGAGAGAGAGAGAGAGAGAGAGAGAGAGAGAGAGAGAGAGAGAGAGAGAGAGAGAGAGAGAGAGAGACAATAAGATGCGTTTTGAAAGAGATTGAACGCGAGAAAGAAAACAAAAAGATGAACAGGAACAAGAAAATAGAAAAAACTGTACGAATATTTGTTTTAAAAGACCGAGAAACAGCGAGAGAGAGAGAGAGAGAGAGAGAGAGAGAGAGAGAGAGACACACAAAGACAGCAGGAAGTGGGCAGGTCAGGGCAGGGTCAGGGTCAGGGTCAGGGCAGAGTGGATAGACGCAGCGGACAAGGTTAGGTCTTCAACTTCTTCCGGCAGACGCTGTTGGAAGCCTCGGAATCTGACGTCTCGGAGCCTGACCCATCAAACTCCCCCAGCGACCCGGCTTTGGAGGTCAACAAGGCGGTGTTGCTGGTCATCGCTGCAAAGTTTCCCGTGTATTTGGTCTTCTCCAGCGAGCGGACTAATGCCGGAAGGGAGGGAGGGAGGGAGGGAGGGAGAGATGCAGAGTAATGTATTTCAAAGGTGGAATGAGTTGATATATTGGCTCGGTAGTTTAGTTTGGTTTGGTTTTCTTAAGTTTATGAATCATTCTCTCTCTCTCTCTCTCTCTGACTCTCTCTCTCGCTCTCTTAAGTAGAATCCCATTTAACCGAACCCTAAATAAACAACCTTTTCTGACCGGACTTCTAACACTAAAATACCAAAATTATCAAAAAGGGACACAACCTAACCTAACCTAACCTAACCTAACACAACCTAACCTAACACAGCCTAACCTAACCTAACACAGCCTAACCTAACCTAACTAATGTAACCTAACACAACCTAACCTAACCTAACACAGCCTAACCTAACCTAATCAAATCACGCATGTATCGCCAAACTGAGGATAATTTTCTGGCGGAACTTTTAATTAATTCAACTCTCGGCAATCTGGTACGTATAGAAAACTTATAGGGTTAAAATATCTCCTTTAATCTGCTTCTTTAAGGGGTCTCCATCTTGCCCTGTCATGTGTATCTTGTTGTTATAGAACTACATGTATAACTAAACTATAAACTCTCTTTGCAAAACCTTCCTCTCTCTCTCTCTCTTCTTATCACTCCTAAATAACTGCATCTTCTTCTCTCCTCCCTTCACCTCTCTCTACCTCCTGTCTTTTGATCAGCACTAACACCTCTAAGTCATCATTTCTTCCTCCTCCTTCTATGTTTCTCTTCCTGCTCCTCCTCATTCGTCTCTTCTTCTTCTTCTTCCTCCTCCTCCGCCTACATTTACACTTCCGTTCTTGTTAATATTGTTCTTTTGTGAATCTTTATAAATTGTTGTTATTTGCAGGTTGGAAAATTTTTATATGGAATTTTTTGGGTATTTTGGTCTTTTTGGGGGATCTAATCTATTTTTTTTTGTGTTATTCGGTTAAATAGGATTCTTTTATTTTTATTTTTCATTTCTCTCTCAACTCTCATTCCCTTGCAAACTTTCCTTAAACACTACTACTACTACTACTACTACTACTACTACAACTGTTCTCTCACTCTCTCACTTTGATTCTCGAGTAGGTTGTTCTGCTTCTTGAGGTCATCGATGTCTTGTTGATGTGCTGAGTTCTTGCGACGCATAAACTCAATGTAGTCAGCCGCTTTCTTCAGTATCTGTGCCCTGCTTGCCTTTGAAGATGGAAGCTGATGAGGTTTTAAGGTTCGTGTATGTATGTTTGTGTATGTGTACATGTGTGTGTGTTTAATATATGCACTTTTTTTTTTGGGGGGTCTCATTTTTATTTCACTTTTTCATTATTTTGTCTCATTCTTATTTTATTTTTTCATGATTTTGTCTCATTTTTTTTTATTTCATTCTTATTTTACTATGTGGTTTCTATCATGCTTGTTCTTTCTATCTTTTTAGTGTGTGTGTGTGTGTGTGTGTGTGTGTGTGTGTGTGTGTGTGTGTGTGTGTTCTTTGCTTGTATCTACTTTCTCCTCTCATCTCCTAACTCCTTTTTTATTCATCAATCATAAAATCTATCTATCTTAAAACCAAAACCAAAACTAATAAAAAAATAAACAAATGAATAAATGTATGTAATATTTGTCTCTCCATGTACTCCTCCTCCACCACCATCACTTCCTCCTCCTCTTACCTTCTCTCTTACCTTCTCTCCCTGCAGAGATGGCACAGAATCCCGCAAGGAGCAGAAAGAGTCCTTGATATGATCCCGGCGTTTCCTCTCCAGGGCGTTGTGGTGTGCTCGCTTCTCCGCCTGTGATGCAAACTGGAAGTCGCCTCTCGCTGCTCCCAAAGACTCATCATCCTGTGTGTGGGGGTGGTGGTGGGGGCTTAGTTAGGGTGTGTTAGGGTATGGTATGTTAGTTATGTTAGGTTAGGTTTGGTTAGGTTTTTACTCAAAGGTTAGGCATGTGTCGTATCTATAAGCGAGTACTATGAGGATACGGCATTGGTTAGGTTATGGTTAGATTATGTTAGGTTAGGTTTGGTTAGGTATGGTTTGGTTCGGTTATATAAGCTTTTTATATTATATTATCCAAAAGTTAGACACGTGCTGTATCTATAAGCAAGCACTTACAGGTACGGCTGTCGTACCTGTAAGCACTGCCAATTATTGAACTTAAGCTTAGATTATGTTTGGTTAGGAAGTTTGATTAAATTTGACAAGAAAAAAATCGAAAATGGGCAGAATGGAAGGGGTTTTAAAAGGTTAGGTTAGGTTGGGAAGCTTCTTAATTAAAAAAAATAATAATAAAAGTCAAACATTAGGGTTGGTGGCAGTCCAGTAAAAGGAAAAAATATACTTCCAAAAGAATATTAAGTTTTTCTGGTGTTTTTGATGTGCTTTTATTAATTTTGGATCTGATTTATAATGCAAATATCTTGTTCTGATTTTCTTTCCCACCCAAAAATAGTTTCCCACATGTGCCGCTCCCCCCAAAAAAAATGTATATATAGATCCTTTAGGAACTCAAAAACATGTACTTTGCTTAAGAAATTAATCCCAAAATCAATGGAATCACATCAAAACACACCACAAAAAATTAGTATCCTTTAAAAATTACTTTAGATCCCCTTTCTGCAAATTTACCAAAAAAAAACTATAAATGGAACACAAAAAACAACACAAATAAGAACCGTTAATAATGGAAATATCTAACCATACATTTATTCCAATTTAGACCAAACATTAGAAAAAAAATAAGAAAAAAAAATATCACGCCTGTCTCCACACGAGTCATGTTATTGAGATTTACAACCAAATAAAGTCATTCGACGTTAACCTGCTGCGATAATTAACAAAACACATACACATCTACCCATTTCAAGCTTGTTTAATAGTTCAATGACAGAAAATAAAACCAAAAAAACGAATCAAGTACAACTAACTCAAGGACACAAAATTAACCATTAAGCTTTCATTTTACCATCACTCCAGCACACACACATACATACACACACGCACACACATGTAACAGTCATGTCTACACCTACACACCACATTAGAATCACCACACAAATCCTGTAAGACAAAATAACACCAAAAATGTGATCCACGCACCAGCACCACCACGACCTCTTGTTGTTTACACTTTGCACGGCGCCACACACACTGTTCTAATTAACCCACAAAACACTACTTCCCATGCATATATTACACTCACTAACGCATTAATAACACCTTAAAGTTACCCTTATCAACTCACGTCACTCTCAATGTCGATATCTCTTTCCTCATCGCTCATTTTCAGTTTTCATTCCAGTGCCTCCGTCAACCTTACTGCACAATCAATATGGCGACGTGCCTGCTGCTGCTGCTGCTGCCTCTATCCATCCCCTAGCCCTCCCCCCCCATCCTTCTCTCTCTCTCTCTCTCTCTCTCTCTCTCTCTCTCCAAGGCACATTCACCCGTTATCCTGAAGGAGCTAAACAAATAGTGTGTGTGAAGGCTTTTCCCGTGTATAGAACGTTGCTTTGCTAACATTAGGGCCGTTGAGGTTATATTACAAGGCAAGGTGTTAGCTATCACGCACTGGAGAGGAACAAGACGCCACACTAGGAGTCATTAACCTCACTCCCTTCAATGGTGTAATGAATGTTCTACCCACACCCCCAGACACGGTTAGAATACAATACGATGGTTATGCTGATGATATTGTCCTGCAAACTGAAAGGACACCACCGCCAGCCTGCAAGAATACCTCAACCTAGCTTTGATATCTAAATGTGAGAAAATTACCTTCTCAATACCTCAGTCTAATACGAAAGCGATGATCAAGACCTAACACACCTCCAAATATGATATAAGCGAGGTATCCATGTATGTTTAGCTCGGCGTCATTGCCTATACCTTGTGTTATGAAGGTTGAAGTGTACATTACCTCACGGATAAATGACGCCCACACACAGAGTCGTCAAAGCACTGTTATAGCAAGGCATGTGGGCATCAGGCACTGTAATTTATCCTCGCCATATATAAAGAAGGTCCGCGCCTTGATTCACTATGCCAAGATGACAGTCTTATCTATAGATCGGGATATGAAGTGGAAACTTTCTCCGTGAGGGTAAAATGGCTAGCTAGTAAGTCCAGCGCGTGATCCTCCAGGCACACACACTGCTCCTACAACCTATCATCTTATTTCCTCCGTTTTATCTCCTCTTCCACAAATAATGGAATGGAACAAAGGATAATAAGAAGTGTTAAGAGGAAGAATAATAATTGATACATAAGAGGGAGAAGGGAGAGGAGATGAGAGGGAAGGAAGGCGAGTGAGTAAACAACGCCATATGACCTTGAAAACCAGAATGACGCCCTGTGTGGTGGCAGGTGCTGTTTTACTACACCGAAATGGACAAAACGGAAAACTTGAGAGCAGACACACAAATACCATCAATCGCTGAAAATGTTAAATACAATTAGGTAAATACACGATAGCAACATTCTCCATGACTACCGACCACCCTGACCACGGCGAGGACACGGGGAGGGGATAACTAAAATAACAAGCAACCTTCGCGACTTTTTTGAAGTTTCTATGAGGACGTTAAGACTGCTGTCAAAACTTCCCTGAGGCGTGGGAGGCGAAGGGAAGGTAATGTGTGAGGATTGCGTGTTTAAATGAAGGACTACACCTAGCTAGCCTCCTCCTACACACACACCACCTCGATGTCATCACACGCACACACTACTCGCTCTCCATGTAGATACAACTATATATTAACGATACATTATGCATTACTACACGCCTTCATCTCACCACACACACCCTCAATGTTGTCCTTCACTCCTACTCCATGTTAGCCATCGATCACTACACATACAACACAGTCAAAACACACACATGCAGACAAGCTTACTCCCGTACTTATTTTACTGTTAGGTGAGCAAGGGTTACAGCGTTTAAGAAGACAAACCCATTTCTGAAGTGTAAATAATTAACCCATCAAGTGTAAATATCAATTGTATGTATCACGCAGATGAATTTTGTTAAGGCATTAGGTGTTAAGACTGGCTCAAGGTCATGTAGTCTTGTTTACAATGTACTGTTGTTAATAAAAGTATTGTATCTGAATCTCTCTCTCTCTCTCTCTCTCTCTCTCTCTCTCTCTCTCTCTCTCTCTCTCTCTCTCTCTCTCTCTCTCTCATGCTGAACGTGAATCTGCACTCAAAAAGGAAAGCGCAAGACACATATAAGAAAGAATAAGTCAAGTCCATAATCACACACGTCAATGGGATCGAATCTTGGACTTCCATGTAATGAGACAAGCGCGCTAACCACTCCACCACAAAGTATAATCACTAAAATATCCGGTTTGTGTATCCATGTATATCTTTGTGGGTTTTCAAAGGAGTTGTGGTTTTACGCGGTTAGTTTGGAATGATACGGTTTGTGGTGTTAATATATGTGATTGAATGTAATGTTATATGCCACTCCTGTATTTGGTTATAGTCTAAAAATATATATAAATGTGAAGTGTGGAAAGTTTCGAAATTATACTATTGTTACCCCTTGAATTTTCTGTCTTCTCGATTTCTTTCTTTGATTTTGTGTGAAGTTGTAGCATTTTTTTTTTATATATATTTTTATTACTATTATTTTTGAAGCTCCCCCATGTGTGTTAAGTTAAAAATTGTCTTTATTTAATCTTGTCTTATTACTTTTATACTTTATTTCTTTCTCGCTTTCTTATTTTCAAGAGTTCTTAATTTTTTCTGATTTCCTTTTTTGATAACTGTTAACCTTCAATGATAACTGTTAACCTTCTATGATAACTGTTAACTTTCTATGATAACTGTTAACCTTCAATGATAACTGTTAACCTTCAATGATAACTGTTAACCTTCAATGATAACTGTTAACCTTCTATGATAACTGTTAACCTTCAATGATAACTGTTAACCTTCAATGATAACTGTTAACCTTCAATGATAACTGTTAACCTTCAATGATAACTGTTAACCTTCTATGATAACTGTTAACCTTCTATGATAACTGTTAACCTTCAATGATAACTGTTAACCTTCAATGATAACTGTTAACCTTCAATGATAACTGTTAACCTTCTATGATAACTGTTAACCTTCTATGATAACTGTTAACCTTCTATGATAACTGTTAACCTTCTATGGTAACTGTTAACCTTCAATGATAACTGTTAACCTTCAATGATAACTGTTAACCTTCAATGGTAACTGTTAACCTTCTATGATAACTGTTAACCTTCAATGATAACTGTTAACCTTCTATGATAACTGTTAACCTTCAATGATAACTGTTAACCTTCTATGATAACTGTTAACTTTCTATGATAACTGTTAACCTTCTATGATAACTGTTAACCTTCTATGATAACTGTTAACCTTCAATGATAACTGTTAACCTTCAATGATAACTATTAATCCTTCTATGATAACTGTTAACCCTCCATGATAACTGTTAACCTTCTATGATAACTGTTAACCTTCTATGATAACTGTTAACCTTCTATGATAACTGTTAACCTTCTATGATAACTGTTAACCTTCAATGATAACTGTTAACCTTCTATGATAACTGTTAACCTTCTATGATAACTGTTAACCTTCTATGATAACTGTTAACCTTCTATGATAACTGTTAACCTTCAATGATAACTGTTAACCTTCTATGATAACTGTTAACCTTCTATGATAACTGTTAACCTTCAATGATAACTGTTAACCTTCAATGATAACTGTTAACCTTCAATGATAACTGTTAACCTTCAATGATAACTGTTAACCTTCCATGATAACTGTTAACCTTCAATGATAACTGTTAACCTTCTATGATAACTGTTAACCTTCAATGATAACTGTTAACCTTCAATGATAACTGTTAACCTTCTATGATAACTGTTAACCTTCAATGATAACTGTTAACCTTCAATGATAACTGTTAACCTTCAATGATAACTGTTAACCTTCAATGATAACTGTTAACCTTCTATGATAACTGTTAACCTTCAATGATAACTGTTAACCTTCTATGATAACTGTTAACCTTCAATGATAACTGTTAACCTTCTATGATAACTGTTAACCTTCTATGATAACTGTTAACCTTCTATGATAACTGTTAACCTTCTATGATAACTGTTAACCTCCAATGATAACTGTTAACCTTCTATGATAACTGTTAACCTTCTATGATAACTGTTAACCTTCAATGATAACTGTTAACCTTCTATGATAACTGTTAACCTTCTATGATAACTGTTAACCTTCTATGATAACTGTTAACCTTCTATGATAACTGTTAACCTTCTATGATAACTATTAAATAATATATATAAAACAATGTATCATAAACAAAATTGGTAGAATAATAACATTGTTTATTTTCACTTTATTTTCCATTATAAAGCAAAATTTATTCCTCCTCTTTCTCCTCCATTGAATTAGAATAAAAGAATTAAGATAAGAAAGGGAATTTAATCCTTCTCTTTCTCCTCCATTGAATTATACAAAAGAAATAATGGTAAGGAAGATATAACATAAGAACATGGGAAAAAAAATAATTGTCATCGTTAGTAAATTTACACTTCATTACAAAGCTGAAATTATTCCTCTCCGTTCCTCTCCATTGAATTAGAATACAAATAATCAATGCAAAGAAAATATAAAAGCCAAAAAAACAAGGTAAACACAATATATCATGGAAATAAAGGAAAGAAAAACATAAATTCAAATTATATTTCCGTAAAGAAAACGTAATTACATAAACACGTCAGTTACCTCTTGACTTGTGACGGTGATGGGCGTTTCGTGCTGACCTCCATTAAATGTGGTAAATATTAATATTCTGGCCGTGACAAGCGTGGTGTGCTTGATGTATAATGTGTGTAGTGTGTTGTGGTGGGCGTGAGGGTGTCAAGTGTGAACCAAACCGAACTTTACTTCAACACATACAGTGCTTGTCATAAACATTGTCTCACCACTCCCGCGCTGCCTCGTGGATGAGGCGCGATGATGTCCTCACAGACACATTACTCACCCATCCCAAACTGTCTTCCCTGATTTTCCTGGCCGATACTTGTGGATTGCATTCGATTTCAAGGTGTTCGCAGGGAAGTTTTGTGGGTGTTTCCTGGTAATTTCTTCTTGGCGGGTATTTTATTGCCGCCGAGTTCAGCCATGTGCTTCACGGGTCGTTGCCAGCTGCCACCCGTCTGGTCAGAGATAGCCCGTGTGGAGTCTCCAGCCTTGTGGAGAGCTGAGATGGCTGCGATGTCATCCCGTGACAAGATCTGGTAGCGCACCATTGTCCAGGAAAACAGCTAAACAGCAGACTAACTGCAAGCCATTCTGGGGGGGTGGCGCGGGGGGACAACAACAGTCAGAGTGATTGACAGGCGCCTATAACTTCTTACTGCCTTTGCAAGATGTCCGACACCCAGGCTGAGATGCCAGATGTGTACTAATTTAATTTAAAGCACCCGATGCCCGCCAAGGAAAGCGCGCGCGTTTTGATCCTTCAAACGAATACCGTGGGTCTCCGGCGACAATGTTTATGACGAGTGAGTGAGGTAAGGTTAGCTGAGGCCACATCCTTCCTTACCGCCATGACAGTCACTCGTATTTAACACCGTAATAATAATGGTGTTTAAAGTGTTATGTTCAGCTTTATGTGGCAGGAGTGTGGCAGGAAAGGTGAGTGTGACCCTGTAGTACCCGTAGGGAAGGGCGGCAGGGGTTGGCAGGGCCCAGGGAAGGTGTAATAAGGTAGTAACTAACTTCTTGTGACCGCTAGCAGTCGACACCGGGTGGACTTTTAAAGAGATGATATTATTTCTTCATTTTACACCTTCTCTGTTCCTCTCCATGTCTCCATGCCTGTGTGAGGGTGGGTCCGGCGTGGCGTGGCGTGGCGTGGCGTGGCGCAGGTGCCGCCGCCGCGCACCTTGGCGTGGTGGTTCACTCGCTGCTCGCTGCTCGGGGACCCACAATTTCCTTATCCCTTCCCGCCCACAGTGTATCAAGAGGTGGAGGGTGGTTAGGTTTCCTTATCCCTCCTACAACACTACAAGGTTGCACCGGAACTTGTATTTGTGTTTGTTGTACTTACACACTTACAAATACTTACAGAACACTTGTGGAAGAGGCTTTTGAGCGTGTGACTCCAGCTCCTGATTACTAATACTGTGTTCTGCGGTCGAGTGGTCGTGGTGGTGGAGGCATTTGCTTGCTAACATTGCAGTGGAATCAAATTTAAGGTTCTTGGTTCTTCCACATCCGGTTGTGTTCATGTTGGTGCGTTGGTGCAGTGAATACACACACATACACAGGCGTTGGTGCAGTGAATACACACACATACACAGGCGTTGGTGCAGTGAATACACACACATACACAGGCGTTGGTGCAGTGAATACACACACATACACAGGCGTTGGTGCAGTGAATACACACACACACACACACACACACACACACACACACACACACACACACACACACACACACACACACACACACACACACACACCTGTTAATGCAATGTTTATAGTGTCACCAAGTTGAAAAAAAGTGATGTGCTTCAGGTATTTCACTTGATTTTGACAAGGATCGTTGGTGGTGTTGACCGGACGTTGGATGTTGATCTAAGCCCACCGCCCAACATTCAACCAAGCCTGGGCGTGGATGGCGGGCGGTGTGTGTGTGTGTGTGTGTGTGTGTGGGGGGGGGGATGGGCGGGGTTTGCGTGGCGCTATTTTCGCGGCCAGTATAAAATCTACAGTGCGGCAGATTGATTATTTATTTAATGGTTAACTTAATTGACTCAGTTAGTTGAGGTTATGTTATGATAGTTATTGTTTTATTTATTACTATTATAACAGTATGGGGAAGGTTAGGGTTGTATACGAAGGGGGGATAGATAATTGACTAGTTTGTGGGGGTGGAGGGAAGGAGGTAATTTCTCTCCCTCTCTTTATATATGTAGTGATAACGTATTCTAAAAAGTGCTTTGAACGATTAGAACAATGAAAATAATAATAAGGCATTGTGGATTATACGTAAAGTTAAGAGTAAACAGAAAAAATAGTGACATAGACGTGAACAGAAGGTAAAGAAAATGTGATAGTGAATAGTGAATTAAGATTACCTCAACTCACCTCAATTGATGGTACGTATTATCACCTCTGTGTGTTCCTAGCATTAAGGTGAATTTAGGATGATGTGAATACCTGATGCTATTAGTGAGTGTAAGGGTTATTTTGGTTCTAATATATGAATAATGATTGTGTTGCAGCTATGATGATGGTGATGATGATGATGATGATGATGATGATGATGGTGATGGTGATGGTGATGATGATGATGATGATGATGATGATGATGATGATGCAGTCTGTTATAGATGTAGTTATGTAGTGATTAGTTATCTATTTATTTATTTATTTATTTTGGTAATTTATTTGTATTTATTGATAGATTGAAGATAAAGTCTCTCTCTCTCTCTCTCTCTCTCTCTCTCTCTCTCTCTCTCTCTCTCTCTCTCTCTCTCTCTCTCTTTTTATATATAGAAATAATTAGTAGATTTATTTGAGTATTTTTATAATGCTATACAAAAAAAACTAGTTATGTTATATACTATTAGTGGGTGGACAGGTGTGTATTTTGTCATTATATTTATCATGATTATGTGTACCGGTAAAGATTATATACTAGAAAATGATAGAAGGTGTATTTTGCTCATTATATATATTAATCATAGTTTGTCCTGCCTGAAAAAATTATATATACAAAGAAAACGGTGAACTATTTTTTCCCATTATTTTGATCATAGTTCCGCGATGCAAGGGAAGAAAAACAACCATTAAATAAAAGAATAAACGGTGTATTATAACTGTTTTTTGTTATTATTTGCTGTACTATTACGAAGCAAAATATACTTGAAAAAAATATATAAACTGTATTTGTTCAGTTTTGATCATAATTCTACG
>JAPQNM010000027.1:2923832-2931332 GCA_029783475.1 Metacarcinus magister | reverse complement strand
CCCAAATAAATTAATTTATAGTACTAAAAGTTTCTGGTGAAATTAACTGAAACTAAGCTGAAAGTCTTACATTATTCCTGTGCACAACATAGTTTAAAAAGAACAAAATCGAAGAGGAAATTTTGCAAAAAAATTTCCCGGAGGAGAAAAAATGACAAAAGTACACCATATGTTGAGATCAATTCTACACATCCACGAGGGTCTGTAAGATGGTTAAACGTGTCGTAAGGCTTAGTTATGAACTGCTTTGAGCTGTAACAGTCATTACAAGAATATTCGTCGACGTTAAGACTATATGTGTTCCTTGCGGGGTAACGCGTCGTGTGTAGGAGTATACGCGGGTTACTGATAGCTATCATATCCTCTTGATGGAGCTTGACACTGCTATTAAAGTACAGCATTACATTTTTTAATGAAAATAAAGCTCTTCCATAGCCATTGGCACCGGTGACAGCAGAGTCAGTAGTGAAGATTTTGATCGGGCAGTCATGACCGAACGAGCGGTGGGAATTGAATTGTTTTCTGCCTCTATGTACCTAACTATAGTGAGCCTTATCTTGATGCAGCAGCATTTAAGAAGGTCAAAGGAAGGCTATGTACACTACAGGAGTAATCAAACAGACTCTGCCATCCTGAAATAGTGTATAAAAACTTGTTTTCATCATATTTTCTACTTAAACTAGCTGTAACTCCTTTCGTTTTACTCGTATGGAATTTTCAAGCAATGCTTCAAGGAATGCACATTTTTCCGATCCTTATGGTATGTAACAAGTACTGATAAACACAATATTAAGAAAATATATATTACGTCCTCACGTAAATTACGTAGATTATAAAGGACGAAAAAAGAAACTAGACGCAGGATTGGAATGGGATAGGGTTTAAAAAAAAGAGAAAAATATTTATAACTTCACAGCATAACTCTTTGTTATATTTGCTCGGTATCTATCTCATGAAAAATAGTTATTTGCTAAAATATTGATATCATTAAACAAACAATATTAGCTTCTAAGCTAAGATACCAATTGAACAAAGTGCTTTGTTTATTAGTTGGTAATTTCATAAGGAATATCTGATATCTTTTCCATCAACATTGGTAAAGTATTAGATCCACCATACTGATTTTATCATTTGTTTTAACCCAAATAAATTAATTTATAGTACTAAAAGTTTCTGGTGAAATTAACTGAAACTAAGCTGAAAGTCTTACATTATTCCTGTGCACAACATAGTTTAAAAAGAACAAAATCGAAGAGGAAATTTTGCAAAAAATTTCCCGGAGGAGAAAAAATGACAAAAGTACACCATATGTTGAGATCAATTCTACACATCCACGAGGGTCTGTAAGATGGTTAAACGTGTCGTAAGGCTTAGTTATGAACTGCTTTGAGCTGTAACAGTCATTACAAGAATATTCGTCGACGTTAAGACTATATGTGTTCCTTGCGGGGTAACGCGTCGTGTGTAGGAGTATACGCGGGTTACTGATAGCTATCATATCCTCTTGATGGAGCTTGACACTGCTATAAAAGTACAGGATTACATTTTTTTATGAAAATAAAGCACTTCCATAGCCATTGGCACCGGTGACAGCAGAGTCAGTAGTGAAGATTTTGATCGGGCAGTCATGACCGAACGAGCGGTGGGAATTGAATTGTTTTCTGCCTCTATGTACCTAACTATAGTGAGCCTTATCTTGATGCAGCAGCATTTAAGAAGGTCAAAGGTAGGCTCTGTACACTACAGGAGTAATCAAACAGACTCTGCCATCCTGAAATAGTGTATAAAAACTTGTTTTCATCATATTTTCTACTTAAACTAGCTGTAACTCCTTTTGTTTTACTCGTATGGAATTTTCAAGCAATGCTTCAAAATATGTACATTTTTCCGATCCTTATGGTATGTAACAAGTACTGATAAACACAATATTAAGAAAATATATATTACGTCCTCACGTAAATTACGTAGATTATAAATGACGAAAAAAGAAACTAGACGCAGGATTGGAATGGAATAGGGTTTAAAAAAAAGAGAAAAATATTTATGACTTCACAACATAACTCTTTGTTATATTTGATCGGTATCTATCTCATGAAAAATAGTTATTTGCTAAAATATTGATATCATTAAACAAACAATATTAGCTTCTAAGCTAAGATAACAATTGAACAAAGTGCTTTGTTTATTAGTTGGTAATTTCATAAGGAATATCTGATATCTTTTCCATCAACATATGTATAGTATTAGATCCACCATACTGATTTTATCATTTGTTTTAACCCAAATCAATTCATTTATAGCACTAAAAGTTTCTGGTGAAATTAACTGAAACTAAGCTGAAAGTCTTACATTATTCTTATGTACAACATAGTTTAAAAAGAACAAAATCGAAGAGGAAATTTTGCAAAAAATTTCCTGGAGTAGAAAAAATGACAAAAATACACCCTATGTTGAGATCAATTCTACACATCCACGAGGGTCTGTAAGATGGTTAAACCTGTCGTAAGGCTTAGTTATGAACTGCTTTGAGCTGTAATAGTCATTACAAGAATATTGGTTGATGTTAAGACTATGTGTGTTCCTTACAGGGTAACGTGTTGTGTGTAGGAGTATACGCAGGTTACTGATAGCTATCATATCCTGTTGATGGAGCTTGACACTGCAATAAAAGTACTGCATTACATATTTTAATGAAAATAAATAACTTCCATAGCCATTGGCACCGGTGACAGCAGAGTCAGTAGTGAAGATTTTGATCGGCCAGTCATGACCGAACGAACGGTGGGAATTGAATTGTTTTCTGCCTCTAATTATAGTGAGCCTTATCTTGATGCAGCAGCATTTAAGAAGGTCAAAGGAAGGCTATGTACACTACAGGAGTAATCAAACAGACTCTGCTATCCTGAAATAGTGTATAAAAACTTATAGAGTTGAATTAGGTATATCAGATGCTGCAATGATATTTCCAATATCTCTAATAGCTTTCGAGAAAATGAGGAGGAAATTAATGTTTTAAATAAATATATAGTTTCAATTTACTGCGTAATTATGAGACATAGAACAAATATTCATAATGAAAGTTGTACAGTTTAATTAGGTCAATCAGATGCTACAATGATATTTCTAATATCTCTAATAGCTTTCGAGAAAATTAGAAGAAAAGTCATGTTTTAAATAAATATATAGTTTCAATTTACTCCGTAACTATTAGTCATAGAACAAATATTCATAATTAAAGTTATAGAGTTGAATTAGGTATATCACATGCTGCAATGATATTTCCAATATCTCTAATAGCTTTCGAGAAAATGAGGAGGAAAGTAATTGTTTAAATAAATATATAGTTTCAATTTACTGCGTAATTATGAGTCATAGAACAAATATTCATAATGAAAGTTGTACAGTTTAATTAGGTCTATCAGATGCTTCTATGATATTTCCAATATCTCTAATAGTTTTCGAGAAAATGAGGAAGAAAGTCAAGGTTTAAATAAATATATAGTTTCATTTTACTGCGTAATTATGAGTCATAGAACAAATATTCATAATGAAAGTTGTACAGTTTAATTAGGTATATTAGATGCTACAATGATATTTCCAATATCTCTAATAGCTTTCGAGAAAATGAGGAGGAAAGTCATGTTTGAAATAAATATATAGTTTAATTTTACTGCGTAATTATTAGTCATAGAACAAATATTCATAATGCAAGTTGTACAGTTTAATTAGGTATATCAGATGCTGCAATGATATATCCAATATCTCTAATAGCTTCCGAGAAAATTAGAAGGACATCCATGTTTTAAATAAATATATAGTTTCATTTTACTCCGTAATTATTAGTAATAGAACATATATTCATAATGAAAGTTATAGAGTTGAATTAGGTCTATCAGATGCTGCAATGATATTTCCAATATCTCTAATAGCTTTCGAGAAAATGAGGAGGAAAGTAATTGTTTAAATAAATATATAGTTTCAATTTACTGCGTAATTATGAGTCATAGAACAAATATTCATAATGCAAGTTGTACAGTTTAATTAGGTATATCAGATGCTGCAATGATATATCCAATATGTCTAATAGCTTCCGAGAAAATTAGAAGGAAATCCATGTTTTAAATTAATATATAGTTTCATTTTACTCCGTAATTATTATTAGTAGAACATATATTCATAATGAAAGTTATAGAGTTGAATTAGGTATATCAGATGCTGCAATGATATTTCCAATATCTCTAATAGCTTTCGAGAAAATGAGGAGGAAATTAATGTTTTAAATAAATATATAGCTTCAATTTACTGCGTAATTATGAGTCATAGAACAAATATTCATAATGAAAGTTGTACAGTTTAATTAGGTCAATCAGACGCTACAATGATATTTCCAATATCTCTAATAGCTTTCGAGAAAATGAGAAGAAAAGTCATGTTTTAAATAAATATATAGTTTCAATTTACTCCGTAACTATTAGTCATAGAACAAATATTCATAATGAAAGTTATAGAGTTGAATTAGGTATATCAGATGCTGCAATGATATTTTCAATGTCTCTAATAGCTTTCGAGAAAATGAGGAGGAAAGTAATTGTTTAAATAAATATATAGTTTCAATTTACTGCGTAATTATGAGTCATAGAACAAATATTCATAATGAAAGTTGTACAGTTTAATTAGGTCTATCAGATGCTGCTATGATATTTCCAATATCTCTAATAGTTTTCGAGAAAATGAGGAAGAAAGTCATGTTTTAAATAAATATATAGTTTCATTTTACTGCGTAATTATGAGTCATAGAACAAATACTCATAATGAAAGTTGTACAGTTTAATTAGGTATATTAGATGCTACAATGATTATTTCCAATATCTCTAATAGCTTTCGAGAAAATGAGGAAAGTCATGTTTGAAATAAATATAGTTTCATTTTACTGCGTAATTATTAGTCATAGAACAAATATTCATAATGCAAGTTGTACAGTTTAATTAGGTCTATCAAATGCTGCAATGATATTTCCAATATCTCTAATAGCTTTCGGGAAAATGAGAAGGAAAGTCATGTTTTTATATAAATATAAAGTTTAATTTTACTGCGTAATTATTAGTCATAGAACAAATATTCATAATATCAGTTGTACAATTTAATTAGGTGTATCAGATGCTGCAATGATATTTCCAATATCTCTAATAGCTTTCGAGAAAATGAGAAGGAAAGTCATATTTTTATATAAATATAAAGTTTAATTTTACTGCGTAATTATTAGTCATAGAACAAATATTCATAATATCAGTTGTACAATTTAATTAGGTGTATCAGATACTGCAATGATATTTCCAATATCTCTAATAGCTTTCGAGAAAATGAGGAGGAAAGTCATGTTTTTATATAAATATAAAGTTTTATTTTACTGCGTAATTATGAGTCATAGAACAAATATTCATAATTACAGTTGTACAGTTTAATTAGGTCTATCAGATGCTGCAATGATATTTCCAATATCTCTAATAGCTGTCGAGAAAATAAGGAGGAAAGTCATGTTTTTATATAAATATACGGTTTCATTTTACTGCGTAATTATTAGTCATAGAACAAATATTCATAATGACAGTTTTAGAGTTTAATTAGGTCTATCAGATGCTGCAATTATATTTCCAATATCTCTAATAGCTTTCGAGAAAATGAGGAGGAAAGTCATGTTTTTATATAAATATATAGTTTCATTTTACTGCGTAATTATTAGTCATAGAACAAATATTCATAATGACAGTTGTAGAGTTTAATTAGGTCTATCAGATGCTGCAATGATATTTCCAATATCTCTAATAGCTTTCGAGAAAATGAGGAGGAAAGTCATGTTTTAAATAAATATATAGTTTCATTTTACTGCGTAATTATGAGTCATAGAACAAATATTCATAATGACAGTTGTACAGTTTAATTAGGTCTATCAGATGCTGCTATGATTTTTCCAATATCTCTAATAGCTTTCGAGAAAATGAGGAGGAAAGTCATGTTTTATAATATAAATATATAGTTTCATATTTATACTGCGTAATTATGAGTCATAGAACAAATATTCATAATGACAGTTGTACAGTTTAATTAGGTCTATCAGATGCTGCAATGATATTTCCAATATCTCTAATAGCTTTCGAGAAAAGAGGAGGAAAGTCATGTTTTATAAAAATATAAAGTTTCATTTTACTGCGTAATTATGAGTCATAGAACAAATATTCATAATTACAGTTGTACAGTTTAATTAGGTCTATCAGATGCTGCAATGATATTTCCAATATCTCTAATAGCTTTCGAGAAAATGAGGAGGAAAGTCATGTTTTTATATATATATAAAGTTTATTTTACTGCGTAATTATTAGTCATAGAACAAATATTCATAATATCAGTTGTACAGTTTAATTAGGTGTATCAGATGCTGCAATGATATTTCCAATATCTCTAATAGCTTTCGAGAAAAGGAGGAGGAAAGTCATGTTTTTATATAAATATAAAGTTTAATTTTACTGCGTAATTATGAGTCATAGAACAAATATTCATAATTACAGTTGTACAGTTTAATTAGGTCTATCAGATGCTGCAATGATATTTCCAATATCTCTAATAGCTTTCGAGAAAATGAGGAGGAAAGTCATGTTTTTATATAAATATACGGTTTCATTTTACTGCGTAATTATTAGTCATAGAACAAATATTCATAATGACAGTTGTACAGTTTAATTAGGTCTATCAGATGCTGCAATGATATTTCCAATATCTCTAATAGCTTTCGGGAAAATGAGGAGGAAAGTCATGTTTTTATATAAATATTAAGTTTCATTTTACTGCGTAATTATTAGTCATAGAACAAATATTCATAATCACAGTTGTACAGTTTAATTAGGTGTATCAGATGCTGCAATGATATTTCCAATATCTCTTATAGCTTTCGAGAAAATGAGTAGGAAAGTCATGTTTTTATATAAATATTAAGTTTCATTTTCCTGCATAATTATTAGTCATAGAACAAATATTCATAATGACAGTTGTACATTTTGATTAGGTGTATCAGATGCTGCAATGATATTTCCAATATCTCTAATAGCTTTTGGGAAAAATGAGAAGGAAAGTCATGTTTATATATAAATATAAAGTTTAGTTTTACTGCGTAATTATCAGTCATAGAACAAATATTCATAATATCAGTTGTACAATTTAATCAGGTGTATCAGATGCTGCAATGATATTTCCAATATCTCTAATAGCTTTCGAGAAAATGAGGAAAGTCATGTTTTTATATAAATATTAAGTTTCATTTTACTGCGTAATTATTAGTCATAGAACAAATATTCACAATGACAGTTTTACAGTTTAATTAGGTGTATCAAATGCTGCAATGATGTTTCGAATATCTAATAGCTTTCGAGAAAATGAGGAGGAAAGTCATGTTTTTATATAAATATACGGTTTTATTTTACTGCGTAGTTATTAGTCATAGAACAAATA
>JAPQNM010000027.1:2867394-2907394 GCA_029783475.1 Metacarcinus magister | reverse complement strand
AAAGAATTATATAGTTTTACATATATATTTACAAAGAATTACATATATTTACATAGAATTATATAGTTTTACATACAATTACATATATATTTACAAAGAATGACATTAAAATTACATATATATTGACATAGAATAGCATAGATTTATAGAGATGCATAAATATAGAAATAAATCAAATAAATAAATAAATAAATATAATAAAGCAAGGTAAGGTTAGGTTAGGTAAGGTTAAGTAAGGTAAGGTAAGGTAAGGTTAGGTTAAGGTAAGGTAAGGTTAGGTTAGGTAAGGTAAGGTAAGATAGTGGGTAAAGTTAGGTTAGGTTAGGTTAGATTAGATAAGGTTAGGTTAGGTAAGGTAAGGTATTGTTAGGTAAAGTTAGATTAGGTTAAGGTAAGGTAAAGTAAGTTAGGTAAGGTAAGGTTAGGTTAGGTTAGGTCAGGTAAGATGCCGTTGCCACCCACTCACCTGTTTGACCCAGTCTGTTTCCCCCGGCACAGGTATGCAGTAGTAAACGAGGCGGTCACCTGTCTCACTGCGGGGACCATTGGCATCAATGGTCTCACCTACCTGTGGTGGGGGGGGCATTATTAGGGGAGGCAAGGGGGGGGTATTACACACACACAAACTGCAAAACAAACCTAACCTAACACACACACACACACACAAACCTAATCTAACCTATCCGTAACAAAGAAACACACACACACAAACCTAACCTAACCTAAACACACACACACACACACACTACACAAACCACACACACACACACACACACACAAACCTAACCTAACCTAAACACACACACACACACAAACTTAACCTAAACACACACACACACACAAACCTAACCATAACAAACACACACACATATACACCTACACACACACACACACTCACCCCACACTGCACCACGTCCTTGTACCGGCCTGGCACCAGCTTGGCATCCCCGGCACCACCACCTTCAGGCACCACCTCATACACGTCTGAGAAGAACTCCTTCCCCAGCATGTCCTGAACCATCCCTCGGAACCGCACCAGCTGGCCAGAACGCAGGTGGTGCAGCGGACTCTCATTAACCCAAGGCAGCTGTGAGGGGAGGGGGGTTAGGTTAGGTTAGGTGAATAACTGAAAAAAGAATACATTTGTGTTGATCAGAAAAACTTTTTATCACACATTATTTCTCGAAAACATTCGGAGTAATTAAGACAATTATCAAAGCTTTAGATATAACTTTTTAAGCTTAACAACTTTGGTTCTATAAAATATTCCCGTAGGACTGACAGTTAAGCAGCAAAATGACAAAAACTCACTTCCACCTCAATCCTGATCCATTTTTAGGCACCCAAAAAAATGGAAAAATTTGTATTCATGACAGATGCGAGAAACATTACATTAATAAACATAGTTGATATTACAATGCACAATAAGACTTGTTAAGGAAGTTTTAATGCTTAACAAACACTTGGAGAGAGAGAGAGAGAGAGAGAGAGAGAGAGAGAGAGAGAGAGAGAGAGAGAGAGAGAGAGAGAGAGAGAGAGAGAGAGAGAGAGAGAGAGAGATATGCAGGAATACAAACTTAGATTTCACTCCATAACAAACAAAACACAAACTATAAAAACCAAACACACACAAACACACACCCTTTCAAAACCAACACCAGACTCACCTTTTCTAGTACAGACGGCTGCTTCATCTCATGTTGAAAATGTTGTTTGATTCTCTCCCTCCACGGCCCATCAGCACCACACTCCTCTGAAGGGAAGGAGGGAGGCAGGGAAGGTCAATAAACGAAGGGAATAAAAGAATGGAGGAAGAAAAGAGGAAGGAAATTAATCTGTATTGTACTACTATAACTACTATTCTGTCTATCTTCTATAATACAAACATCACTAACTTACTTACTTACAGATATTTTAAAACATACAAAAAGTAAAGTCTGACAGATTCAATACAAGGAAATGACACACACACACACACACACACACACACACACACGCGTAAACTTTATCTTCCTCTCCGTAATGATACAATGACTTCCCTATCCGACTGTTATCATCACAACTCACCAAATATCCTCTCCACCACCTTGAGGGGGTCTATGGTCCAGTCGTTGACGCCGGGCATGGTGAGGAAGGTGAACACAACTTAGGAGTGGTGAGGGCAAGGCTTGGTGAGGTGAACGCGTGCTTTTGTTGACACTCACAACGAGAAACTGGCGCCAAAAAGTGACAGTTTTGGTGACCCGTTGAAATGTCTCACTACATATGTTATTATCATTACTTTTTGTTTTGTTTATGGTCAGTTCATGGTTTTAAGTAGGCTAAAGTGAAGGAGAAAGAATAGGACAAAGATTGAGAGTAGAAATTGGATTTATATTTGTAACAGGAAGAAGAAATTTGTAATGCTTTGACTAGGTATGTGTGTGACTCCAGCTCCATGTTAATATCATTATATTGTTGTGATTGTGTGTTTGGGTCAGGTCAGGTTAGGTCAGGTCTGGTTGTCACTATACGGGCGGTATGATCATGAATTTTCCAATGTTTATGAAGCCTCTTTTCAAATGTGATAATTGTTTCTCCATTCACCACAACATATTGAATACTATTACGTAGTTGTATTTTTTCATAAAAGATAAAATTAGTAAATGTGTAGCATAATAAACTTTAATGTTTAATTATAAACAGGAAGGATGTTTAAACATGTGACGTTGACACTTGGGTAAAAATTCATTCATTCTATTTCAAAGTATATTTTGCAAAGAAAGTAAAACTAAAATGCATTGTATTGTATTTATTTATATCTTACTTACATGACATTCATGAAAAGCATAATACACACAAAATTTTTTATTTTTCTTACGATATGAATAACCTACAATAACTTATAAACAAAACAATACATTTCATACACCATACATATAATAAAAACACAAAAACAACTTAACTCTAATACACCAAACATTAGCTTAACAAACCTAATTAATCGTACTATAGATAAGACCATACATGACACCGGAATACAACCGATCCCCAACATCACAATGACAACAAACCCAGAGTGATCACCTTATTATTATCATTATTATTACCACTACAACACCACCACAGGGGGAATGAGGTAATTAAACACCTATACACTATTATTAACAACCATACTATTAATTATAAAGCCACAAGACAAGCAGGAGGAAGTATAAACAGTAAATACTATCAAGTGAAGGTTTGCGTGGCAGCGAGGAGGAAGTGAAAATATACTTACTTAGTTTATTTAGTATAATTTAAAATGCGTTCCTGATATATGTGTTGGTCTACCAGTGCTGCCATTCTGAAGGTGTATGTGTGTGAGTCTTAACTAGCCTGGCACTGAGTTTGAGGGTGGTCTGTGGTCTGCAGTGTGGTGTGTAGTGTGTAACCAGGAAGTGAAGGTTGGTTTGGGATTATACGTACACAATTATGATGGTGATGTAGAGTTTGAAAGTGGTATGACAGGTATCATGGCTCAGGTTAACTCCCAGGCCTGTTTTAACGCTATATCCTGACCTCTCCTGTATATAGCACAATGGATTCTTTAATAAATGCAACTAGACCGCACCTCAGCAATGCAAATATTTCTTCGTTAAAATCTATATTATTTTGCCTAGCACAGTCTAAGATCTTTGTTCAGGTTGTGTTATAGGTGTTGTAGGTCTGGCTCACTGTTGTGTTGTGTTGTGGTTGTGTTATCAGCTAAGAAGGAGAGATGGGAGCTGCCTGAGCCACTAGTACTGTCTCTCACCACCACCAGGAAGAGTAGAGGTCCCAGTACTGACCATAGAATATATTAACCTTTTCTCTGTGTTTTATCTATCCAAATTGTGTTAGTAATGGAATATATATCTAATTCCTTACCTTAATCAACACATTTTTTATTTTATTTTTACACCTAAACAGCGCCGTCCATAAATATCAGACGAATCAACACTACAACTCATTTATTTAAAACAGAATAAATTAACCTTTCCCTATATTTTAATGGAGTATATATCTAATTATTCACCTTAATCAACACATTTATATTATTTTTCCACCTTAAACAGCGGCGTGCATAAGTATCCAACGTCACCTCCACCCTCCCGCATCCAGTCCCCTACAGGCAACTTGGGGCCCGTTAACACCCCTTCCACCACCGCCACCACACCGCTAAGCTATCGGTCAGCCTCACCTCTCCCCTCCCCAGTCACACACAGGTAAGAATGACTGTCTAGGGTGATTAGGTTAGGTTAGGTAATGGTGACTGTATCTAGGGTGATTAGCATGTTATTAATGACTGTAATGAAGGTAATTAGCATGATATTAATGATGTCTATCTAAGGTGATTTGTGTGATGTTAATGTTGGGGAAATTTATGATTATTGAAAAGACTAGATTAATGTTATGAAATGTGAATGTTTAGTGATGTTTATTTATTATTATTATTATTATTATTAGGGTGATGTGACAGGTTAATTGTAAGGTATATAATGTGACTTACAGGTGAGATAATAAATAGACAGGTGATAGTTAGGTAATAAGAACTGACTTTTTTATTATTTATTTATTTGATTTGATTTTTAAATGTTTGTTAAGAGTTTTAAAAAGGTTAGTAGAAAAATAACTTACTATTACATCTCTCTCTCTCTCACTCACACACACACACACACACACACAAACCAACCTTACTCTCTCTCACACACCCTTCCTACCAACCTTACCTCTCTCTCTCTCTCTCTCTCTCTCTCAACCATCAACCTAACACCCTCCCCCCCCCTTCCAGACACGACTGCATGACGGCCGCTGCCAAACGTTACAAGTACCTTCGCCGGCTCCTAAAGTTCCGCCAGATGGACTTTGAGTTTGCGGCGTGGCAGATGGTGTACCTGTTTATTGCACCGCAGAAAGTGTACCGCAACTTCCAGTATAGAAAACGTAAGTGTGGGGTGTGTGTGTGTGTGTGTTTTTGTGTAATTCTCAATATAGGAAATGTTAGTCTGGTGTGTGTGTGTTTGTGTGTTTTTATTTGTGTTTATTTACTGTATATATATCTAATTTTAACTCCCTATTTTTGTAGTTAGTGTATCAGACGACCGCTGATTAAAGTTTTTTTATTTTTTATTATTATTATTCAAGTGTTGTCTTATACGCTGAAATATACAATGTGTCTGTGTGTGTGTGTGTGTATGCATGCGTGTGTGTATATATTGATATCCTTGCATTCATTTCTATTTAATTATATATTGAAAGAACACTACTATATATATTCCATTCTATTAACAATAAAACAAAACTTACTCACTTATTTATTTATTTACAAACATATTTTCTCGCTCACTTTCTCTTCGTGTGTTATTGGTTTGTTTTTCCGGCACAGAGACCAAGGCGCAGTATTCAAGGGATGACCCGGCGTTTGTGGTGCTGCTGTGCATGTGGCTGTGTGGTGAGTACTGTGCTGTGTTATGCTGTGCTGTCATGCTCTCTCTCTCTCTCTCTCTCATGTACTCTATGTTTTTCTAGATGTTTATATTGGTTTCACTCTCTTTCTCTCATATTTCCCTCTCCTAATCTCTCTCTCTCTCTCTCTCATAGCTACCTTTCATACACCAAATAATTATCAATATAGTATACCAGCCTTCTATAGCCTCTCTTGTTTGTGTGTGTGTGTGTGTGTGTGTTAGATGAGGGATGGGAATAAGGAGGAGGAGGTGGAAAGAGACACAAGTTACATTATATTCAGTATATATTAGTATATATTATCAGTATATATTAGTTTATTATTATTGTCTATGTTTTTAAAGTTATGTTTGAGTTGAGACGTAATTGTAGGTTATATTTGGCAGAAGTTATAATATCAGGTTACATGAGATTCACAGTGTGTGTGTGTGTGTGTGTGTTTATAGAAGGTAATATTTGTAGTTGTATTATGCGTTATATATACATACATTATTAAGCTTCTATTAATTGTTGTGTTGTGTTGTGTGTATATGTTTGTTTTTTAATGATTTAGTTAATAATATACATCTCATTATTATTACTATCATCATCATCATCATCATCATCATCATATCATCTAATTTCAACTCAATTCCGTGTTTTGATAAATAATTTAGACGTAACTTTGATTAGGGAGAAAAATATTTGTTTGTTCTCGTGAAATACTTATAGATAAAAAAAAATTTCTCGTCAAGTTATATACAGATAAAAATATTTGTTCTCGTAAAATTATACAGATCAAAAATTTAGTTGTAAAATAATACATAAAATTATCACTATTAAGAGACTGAAATAACCGGTAATACAGTGAAATACATACATACATACATACAAGGATCTTCAATACACACACGCGCACACACACGAGAACATTACTAACCATAACAAACACACATACACACGCACACAAGAACATTAGATGCCCATAACACACACACATACACACGCACACAAGAACATTACATAACCATAACACACACACATACACACGCACACAAGAACATTACACAACCATAACACACACACACACACGCACACAAGAACATTACACATACATAACAAAACAAGGTCAAGATAGATGAACAGGTGAAGCCAAACAAACAAACAAATGAAAGGTTATAAGCGACAGAAGAAAATAATTGAAATAAATAAATAAATATATCTTACAAACCCTCATTCATATCTATTAATTAGTATTGAATTTATATCAGTTTATCTATTCAATGTACATTAGCTTGTGTGCGTGTGTGTGTGTGTGTGAAAATATTACGTACATGCGTTTGACTTTTTCTCTTTCTGGCGTTAAAAGACATATTATGCACACACATACTTACACACACACACACACACATACTTACACACACACATACACACATACATACATACACACACAGACATAAGAGAAAATAAAATGTCTTCCCACACCCGTAACTTAACTTAGTACATAGTTAAGGTAAATATAGGTAGAAAAAAAAACTGGCCATTCACTTAATACCAAAAAATAAATAATAAAATAATAATAATAATAATAAAAATATAATACAATTGAAAAAAAAAAATTAACTCAACCGACTATAAGCGTCGTTTTGGCACGTTAAAAATAAATAAATAAATAAATAAAATTAATCGCATTGATAGACGAACAAAAATAAAACTGAAACCGAATCAACAAAAATAAAATAAATAAATAATAAAATTGACAACAACAACAACAACTAAACAATTACAAACACATATACAAAAAAAAATTCCTCATTAATAAACAAAACAAATAATAATAATCTAAACCAATCAGATCGTAGCATCAACATCATCATCAGACAGGCCAGCCGAGGGTAGGCGAGGGAAGAGTGCCGTTAAGAAACCATTAAGTGCCACACCTGCCCTCGTTAGCAGGCCACCACACGCACCTTTGGGCAGGTCAAGCGTGGCCTGCGTCGCAACCCTAAGCTGAACCGGCGTAAACCCATGTGCGGTTAATAGATTTTGATACACACACGGGCCTTCAAATCGCGGTCGGAATCTTTCAAACCCAACCAGGTGCCGTAGTCGTAACTTAAGCCGTTCGGTCGCTACCAGACCTGTTATATACACATCCTCTAAGGGTATTACAGGTGTGTTCCGGGCTCCCTCCAGCAGGTGTGGCACTATGTTACCCGTGGCGAGATAAGCAGTGCCAGACAGATACGGCGGTAGGATATCCTTAGGGTACGACGTCTTAGACAGCTGCCATTTCGACTTAGCACTGCGGTCTGGCCTCACCCCTTGATACAAATACCCGCCCAGGACATAGGACTCGTAACCATGCGTAACGGCATCTACATAATGGCTGACGTGACTCTTAACCCCAAGACACTCACCATTACTGTTATCACGCACCTTACCCTTATAGTAAACGTTACGCATAGCTGTCTTCAAACACTTCATTAGTACATGGAGCCTCGGTATATTGAGGAACACGTCGTCGTCTGCCTTGAGGATGAACTTAGCGGAGGGGCAGTTCTGTCGAGTCCAGTCTAGGAGTGCTAAGGTCTTGAGGGTAAGGGTGGAGTAGCTGTCCGGGAAGGTGATGTCTTGGGCGATGTCCTTGTGGGTTTGTGACTCTCGGATCAAACTCTCCTGTGGGTGGAAGAGGGAGTGTGTGAGTATGTGTGTGTGTAGGAAGGGTGTGTGTGTGTGTGTGTAAGGGAAGGGTGTGTACGTATAAGTGAAGGGAAAGGGTAAGAATGTGTGTGTGTGTGTGTGTATAAGATAGAAAGAAAGTGTTAGAACAGATTATTAGAGAGAGAGAGAGAGAGAGAGAGAGAGAGAGAGAGAGAGAGAGAGAGAGAGAGAGAGAGAGAGAGAGAGAGAGAGAGAGAGAGAGAGAGGGAGATTAACAAGAAGTCATACCAACAGAAAACACAGATTAGAGCGAGAGAAAAAAAAAAGGAAGAGGAGACGGAAGGAAAAAAGATACATACATACATAGATAAAACACCAAAACAAACACACACACACACACACACACCTGTACAGACTCCCGATTGACAGCACCGATATAGAACACAAGGGTCCACGTATCGGGTAGGAAAGCTCCCCAACCCTCCCTCACTGCACTCCTTGCTTCTATGTTCCTTGGTGAAGACGGCACCACCACCACCACCTCCACGCCCCTTTTAGTACTCCCACACGCCGCCAGGGGGGTCACGGGTTCCAGGGTCAGCTTACGGGGACTGCAGGTCAAAGGTCAGGTCAAGGTCAGGTCGTGGTGGTGGTGGAGAGAGAGATATGAGGGTTAGATATGATTATTAATGAGAGAATTTAAATAGTTATATATCACAAGTTATTAGCATATAGGGCAGATAAACACACACACACACACACACACACACACACACACCACTTACCCATCAATAAACTTAGTAATATTGACAGTTTCCAAGAAGTGGTGGTGTTGGTTGAGGTGATGTGGTACGATTGAACTTGAGTCGCCCCACCACACCCCTACCACAACCATACACAGACATGTCACCACACCACCACACACCACCACACACAGGGCCCGCGGGTGTCTCCTAGCGCGCAGCAACATCACACGCACACACGCACACATGGACTTAATAAACGCACATGAGAGAGGATAAGTGTGGTGGTGTTATCTGGGGCATTTTTGTATCCTGTTCGGGAAAGGAAGTGCATGTTTATTTTATCTTATTTATTTATTTATTATTATTATTATTATTATTATTATGATTTTTTGTTTGCCTATTCAGATAAAAAGTTTCGATAAAGTACTCAGGAAACATTTATAAAACTTAATTTAATAATGTTTCATCCTATGTAGAGCACTCCATTTTCTTTACCCAGCAAAGGACAGACTCTTAATAACATAACAAAATATATATATATACACAACACAACCATCCCTTACTTATTAACCTTCCATAACTAAACATAAACAAATAAATAATATAAATAAAATACAATATACATGTAGAAAATCTCACGTTATAAAAAAAAAATATATCAAATCAATCGTTTTCTTGCATCACTTATTAATATATTACTAATGTTATTACTATAGCAGGTAGTTAAGGTGTTCATTACCTCATTAAAACACCTGTGGGACCATTACCTGTGCGGGAACCTTATATAAAAGTAAATAATAATAATAATATCTAGACACCATGACAATAGGAGATAATTATGAATGGGGTATTACTGCATATATCACCTTTACAGCTATACACGTGTTTTCTATAGGGTTTAAATACTACTATGTGGTTAGTAGTATGTAGGGTGAAGGTGTGTTAGGGTGATGTGTGTGGGTGAAAGGTGTATGCTGTATACTTAGGAGAGAAGCGGTGCGTAGTTCCTACCTCTGTGATGGCCGAAGCCAGACTGTTTGTTTTGCTTTGGATGAGGAGAACGTTTGATCTCTTATTTCCTACTTCCGTTACCGTGTTTTTCCTTATCTATTCATCCTTATTCAGTTTTTGTATTACTTGTTTATTTATCTTTTTGTTTTTTTCCATAAGTTATCCCATAATTTTCTCTACGTTTAGTTTTTTCTTCCTCATTATCATTATTATTGTCATTATTTCCTTCTTACCTTACTCATCCTGTTCTAATTTTCGTTATTATTCAATGTTATTTTATTTATTTTATGTATTTATAAGTATAGTTATGTTACCCTTTATATATATATTTTCCCGCGTTTTCTTTTCATCATTCACACTCGCTATTGATTTCCTTTTTCTAGAACTCTACCACTTTTTAATGTATTCACATCTGCTGCAGGTATTTAAGTGATGGTCTTGTACTTATATAACTTACTTCTTTTGTAAAGTAGATGTAAATAAGTAGATGTAAGTAGTACACTGTGTTCGGATCGTGTATGTGGCTCTAACTTTGACTTAATACATGTAGCATATTACAGACATTGGTAGATATTGCTTCACTAACAGAGTGGTGAACGATTGGAATAGGCTGGGTAGACACGTATAGTCAGACTCACCTTGGAGTGTGGCTGGGGTGTTCCCGTCGTGGGAAATTACCGTTTTACAGCAATGCCACGTGTAGAGATTTGCCGCGCAAACTCAAATCAATTTCGTATTTTAAAAAATTATGAGGCTCGAATCGTGTATCTGGCAACATCATATGTCATATGTGAAGTTTTCTTGAGTGATAAGATGCATTATCCAGAACGAAAGGGAAATTCATTAATAGATACTGCTTTTTATTAGCAACACTGTAAAATATGTATGCCACGTTTCTTTATATGTTTACATATATCTTATCCATTATAAGTTTACTGTTTCTTCATACATTATAATACTATGAATAAACGTGTATGCATATTTCCTGAACATGTCTGCCATGGTTTTACTTACATTAAAACACGCAGTAAGTGGTGAGTCAATAGGTAGCTTTAAAAGACGGTTGGATCAGAGTATGGATAGGGATGACAGGTGGGATGGTGAAATATTGTATTATTCCAAGGGTGGGGGACAAGGAGCTGCCTCGTGTAGGTCATCAACTGGCCTCTTGCAGTCTCCTCAATTCTTATGTTCTTATTACTTTCCTCCTCCTCCTCCTCCTTTTGTTGTTAGTTACAGTTATTGATTGATGTTAGGGAACCACTGAACACACACACACACACGGGGTTGAGTGGTTAACATCCCCGCCTGCACCCGGCAAGGTTTAGGTGGTGGTGTTGGTGGTCATGCTTTAATAATAATAATAGTAGTAATAATGTGTTCGTTTGTTTGGCAGTGACTTCAGTTGGGTTTGCGTTGGTGTTGCGACTCAGTGTTGTCAGTTTCCTCACCTTCCTGCTGTATACTGTGTTCGTGGATACCCTGGCTGTGGGCGTGCTGGTGGCAACGCTGCTTTGGTGGGTATAGGGTATTATTATTATTATTATTATTATTATTATTGTTGTTGTTATATTATCTCTCTCTCTCTCTCTCTCTCTCTCTCTCTCTCTCTCTCTCTCTCTCTCTCTCTCTCTCTCTCTCTCTCTCTCTCTCTCTCTCTAACAACCCTCCCCCCCTCCCCAGGCTGTTCACCAATCGTCGCCTCGTTAAAACCACGTGCCAGGACCAGGACGTGGAGTGGGGTTACGCCTTTGATGTCCACCTCAACGCATTCTTCCCTCCACTCATCATTCTGCATTTCTTCCAACTCTTCTTCTACCATGGTGAGTGTTTTTGTTTTTTTTATTAATTTATTACCCTCATGGATCGATCGAACCTAATATAAGATCAATAAACTCTATATAAATGACTCGCTGCATGGTCGGTGTCTCGCTTTAGAATGTTGTCTAAATAATTTATTGTCTTATCTTGATTTACATTACTTTACATTGTATTATATTTTTTCACTGAGTTGTTATTTTATTTGACGTTCACCCACCTATACTGTGCTTACATACTATAGATTTATTTATTTATTTATTTATTTTTTACAGCATATACCTCTGTGGCTGGTAGGCATTGATGGTCTGCCTCCGCCCGTTAGTGGCTCAGGTTTTAGATTTTGTATAGTGACGCCTAGAGAGAGGAGGGCAAGAGGGGATATGATTGAGGTTTTCAAATGGGCAAAAGGGATTAATAAGGGAAACATTGATCAGGTTTTAGAAATTAGTAGTCAGGATAGGACACGTGGAAATGGGTACAAGCTAGAAAAACTTAGATTCAGGACAGACCTAGGTAGATATTGGTTCACTAACAGAGTGGTGAACGATTGGAATAGGCTGGGTAGACACGTAGTAAGTGGTGAGTCAATAGGTAGCTTTAAAAGACGGTTGGATCAGAGTATGGATAGGGATGACAGGAGGGATGGATAAATATTGTATTATTCCAAGGGTGGGGGGCAAGGAGCTGCCTCGTGTAAGTCATCAACTGGCCTCTTGCAGTCTCCTCAATTCTTATGTTCTTATTTCTCACGTTTTCTTTAATGATGAGTGCGAGAGAGGCATGTACACGTCATATACACACCAGTTACATAACGTACACACTGGGCTACGTACACGTGACTGTAATGAAAGTTATGCAAACAGAATGACCTCATATTTCGAATCTAACTTTTTCCTTTCTAACTGAAGATACAAGAGATGGTTGGGTGGGTGGAAGGGTTATAGGTGTATATATATAATCCTTGGGTGGGTGGGTGGGTGGGTGGTTATCTCTTTATGATCTGTGTCTGTTATCAGGTCAGGTCAGGTCAGGTCACGCGAGGCTGTAGTCTGTGTGGTGGGGGAAAGCAGATTAATGTCAGATCACTAGATTACAGATACACAAACAGACAGGGAAGGAGCGATGGAGTGTGGATATATTTTGTGCATGACTAGAAATTGATGTGTATATGTGTATTTGCATTACTTCCTTCTTTTATCATGTTTTTCCTCTTATCCTTCTATTCGTCAATCATTGTTAATCTCACTTTTTATAATGATTTGTTCTCGTTTTTTTATATGCCTTGTTTCCATTTTTATTTTGTTTATTCCTTCATTAATTATATATTTTTACTTATTCCCATATGAGATTTATTTATATTTATTCCTTTGGTTATTACATTTTATTTGACTTCCATTATCTTATATATTTTTTTGACATATTCTTTCATTATCACATTTTATTTAACTTATTCTTTCATTTATCATATTTTTTCTACATATTCCTTCATTCATCACATTTTATTTTACTTTTTCCTTCAATTATCACACTTTATCATCATTTTACTTAATTAATTCCCTCTTTCAGTGTTCATCAGCCAAGATTGGTTTGTGTCGAGGCTGTTTGGCAACCTTCTGTGGGTGTTTGCAATCGGCTACTACATCTACATCACCTTTCTTGGATACAGTGGTGAGTGTGTGTGTGTGTGTGTGTGTGGAGCAAGGAAGGATGATTGTGTGTGAAAAGAATGTTGAATGAAAGAGTAAGGTGTGTGTGTGTGTGCCGTGCCTTGTCTTGGCTACACCATTTAGAGGAATAACAGCCTGGTATTATGGTAAGTATTGTGGTAATAAATGCCTTCGCAGTATCATGGGGTATTGTTGGAATGACTTTGTGTGAAACCAGCGACTGTTCCGTGAGACTGAATCAAGGCCTATTACCACCATAGTCCACCAACATCAACTCCGGGTATATGGGCATGTGGCACTGTGGCACTGTAGCACTGGGGCATGTTACTCAGAAGGTGATCCTGCTTCTCGGGTTATTTCTGAAAGCGATAACCCAGGGTGGAGGAGGCCAAGGGGACGGACACTAAGTTCATGGCCGGGCAAGTCAATGATTTCTGCTGGGAGTTAATTTTTATAGGAAGGGGGCTTGCATGGGGACTTGTACTTGATCTACTATTACTATTACTACTATTACTATTACTATTACTACTATTACTATTACCTTTCAGCGTTGCCAATCCTGCACCAGCCTCGTGTGTTCCTGTACGCCCTGCCGCTGCTGCCGCTGCTGTTAATTATTACCTTACTAATGGGGGTCAACCTGTGTGCTGTGCTAATGGACTTCTATCATTACCGTGTACTGTGAAGGGGGAAGGTGTGTGTGTGTATGTGTGTGTGTTTGTGTTTGTGTATGTGTGTGTGTGTGTGTGTGTTTGTGTGTGTGTGTTTGTGTATGTGTGTCTCTGTGTCGTGTTTGATTTAAGTTTTACATGTGTATTTTTCCGCCCATTTGGCACACACACACACACACACACACACGCGCACACACACACACATATGGAAAGTTAATCAGCCATATATAAAGTTACTCTGTGTATGTGTGTGTGTGTGTGCATGTGTGTGTGTGTGTGTGTGTGTGTGTGTGTGTGTGTGTGTGTGTGTGTCTGTGTGTGTGTGTGTTTAGTTAATTTGTTGTTTTGTTATCTATACTTTTGATTTTTTTTTGTGTTAGTTTTGAGTTATTAATTCTGTAATATGTATTATTTTTGTTCGTGAAAGGAGGTGTAAGAGAGAGAGAGAGAGAGAGAGAGAGAGAGAGAGAGAGAGAGAGAGAGAGAGAGAGAGAGAGAGAGAGAGGAAAAAGTTATATGATTTAAGTTTTCTGTAGATAATGGAGGAAAAAATATTATGAAGAGAAACTTGAACAACCCAAACAATATTTATAGAGAAAGAAAAGGAAACAATGTAATTATATATATAAAAAAAGGAAGAAAAGTGGAATAATTATAGTTTGTGTAGATAATAATATGGAAAAAGAGAGGAATAAGAGGAATGAGATTATTTTTTCTGTGTTTAATTTGCTTAGAAATACAGATTAAGGAGAAGAATCATTGTGTTTTTTTTTATATATATTGTTTTATAAATATATATATATACTAATTAATTTCATGTATATATGTCAAAATTATTCATTCTCCCACACATTGTTACTTATGAATGCATGTGTGTGTGTGTGTGTGTGTGTGTGAGGACAATGAAATGCAACTCCCATTTTCTGTAACACATTGCAAAGTCTGATTACAAAAAAAGATGAATAAATAAATACAAAAAAACTCAAAATAATGATCATAATACAGCTTGTTATTTGGTGAAATCAATAAAACAGTTGAGTGATTATATTGTGTTTGAGTTACATGAATTTATATTATTTTATATTTTGATTAAGTTTTATAATCAAGAACATTTTATTTTTATATTTTTTTTTTACTCTGATGTCTATCTTTTAAATGGCTATGGCTGAATGTTTCCATTTATTCCTAGACATACATTCTACTCCTACACTCCCTTCTCTCTCACTCGTTCTTGATTTGAATATCCTTCCTTTCCATATCCATTCTTTTCCCACCCCCTTAATTTGCTCTTCTACCCTTTCTAATTCTTCTAAGTCTGATACACCAACTTACATCTTACGAACCCTTTTTCTTAATCACTACTACTCATAATAACTGCACCTCTATTTATACTGATGGCTCTAAATCCCAATATGGCTCTGGTTTTGCCGTTCTGTTCCCCTCCCAACACTTCCATTTCCCATTACCAAGCGTGTCCAGTGTCTTTACAACTAAGCTATACACTATCTTATTTACTTTGAAACCTTTCTGATCCATTTTCATTCTTTGTAACTTTCACAGATTCTTAAAATGTTCTCCATCCTGATTTTTTTTTCTACATTGTTCACTCTACAGTTCGTGAAATCCAAGAGTGGCTGTTTATTCCTCTTATGTTTCTAAAAAGTCTGTCTGTTTTTGCTGGTATTACGTGTCGACTTACACTTCCACTGTGACAGAAGGTGAGTTAGTTTAGTTTAGTTTAGTGCCTTCAAAAACCAGCTTAACAAGTCTCTAAAAACAGTTTGTGATGAAGCTTGCATCCCAATAGCATTCAGTAAATCAAGTCGAACATTGTACGTAATACCCAAAAGTTTATCTGTTCAGGAACCAAATAACCAAAACATAATAACAAAAAATGATTATTGATATTGCTATAATGATTCTTACATATAATATCGGAGAATATTACGTAATTATTGTTCTGCGGCAGTGATTCAAACCACTGATCTCAATATAACTGGATAGGTTAACCTCTACGAAAGCCGATCCAGTTATATTGAGATCAGTGGATTCAAACGTACATGCATAACACATTCGAACAATTGCATAACACTTGCCTTAATAATTCTAACGCACATGAAAACGAAGAAAAGTACATAATTTGCTTTAAAATAATTGTAACAATAAAAAATAATAACGCCAGGTAAAAATGGAAGTTTTCGGAAGCTCGTCTGACATTTTGCATCCATTTTGGAGAAGAACTTACGGGGAAGGTGACGTCATTACGTCTTTCCTTTTAGCGTCTAGCCGTCTAAAAATATAGTTTATCTTTAAGTGTCAGTGTTGAGCGTGTTGGAGTGATTACAGTAACCTTCCAAGCTGCTTTAAGGTAAGTTTCATTAATGGTAGTGATGTGTGGAAGTAATTATGGGCAAGTCTAACATAACCTGAGCCTCTTCGCGTCGGCGTCCGTCGGCCTCCGCCATTTAAACATGATACATTTTATCCTAATTATAATTTTAACAGCCATTTATTATAACCACGCATGTCTTTATAATACTTTATGCATCATTTAGGTACTGTGAACTTGTATTGCTTAAGTATTTATGAATGAATTTAAAAAAATATATCGGTGAAGTGATAGTTGAGGCGACGTGACGGCAGCGGCGAGGCGAGGCTAGGCGTCACCTTACTTTACTTATCAATGTTATACCCGGTAGGTGTTAGTAGTGATGCTGTCACCTTAATTATCATGTGTGCTGGTGCTAAGTATAGTGTTGGGATGGTAGGTTAGACTGGCCTGGCTTGGCTGGGGTGATAAAAGACGAGAGTCAGTTAAGCTGGCCTGGCTGGGGTGAGAAAAGACGGAGTGAAGTTAGGTTACGCTGGCCTGGCTGGGCTGATTACAAGTGTTAGGTTAAACTGGTCATGCTGGGGTGATAAGACGAGTGGTTAAGTTTAAATGGTAAAGTGTCGTGCATGGAGACGATGTGTGGAAGGAATGGTGGCCATCTTCACGTAATGGACAGCGTCACCCACGCACCCATCCACTCGGGGATACAAGGAAAAGGCAATGTGAATTTTCTCCGCTATTTGTTGATTTATTGTCTTTTATTAGGATTATCCATATCTTTTTTTATAAGGTACGGTGTAATTATGTACTATCTACATGGGTGATGCATAAATATGTGCGAATTAATGAAAATTTGAAAAATAGTGTTTAGCGGTGAATGGCGCGGTGACGCGGTGAGGTAGCCGAGGTAGCCATCTTGACGTGACGCTGGCCAAGGTGTATTCGTGATATTTATTTTGTACACCATAGATTGTTATATTTTCTTGAAGAATAGTATAGCATGAATAGTTTGTATTATTATAATGGTATGTAAGGATGGTCGTGCTTGTGTTGATGAAATATGGCGGGGTTTGGTATGCTATAATAGGCTAACCGCGGATACTCCAAAAATGTTAGATTTTTTTTACCGCTATTTGTATTATTCAATCACTTTCATTATAGTTACGCATGATTTTATTAGATTATACGCTATAATATTGTTCTGCCTACATGTGTGACGCGGAAATATGTACGAATTGATGGAGAAAGTGTTTAAATTTAGGTTTTAGCGGTGTTAGGCAGTGAGTTGGCGGGATGGTCACGTTAGCCACTACGCTACCGCCTCCCCACACCACTACCAAACAGGTTTGCTTCTTACCGCTATTTGTACTATATATTCACTTTTATTATGGCTACGCATGATTTTATTAGATTATACGTTATAATATTGTTCTGTCTACATGTGTGACGCGGAAATATGCGCGAATTGATGGTTAAAGTGTCAACATTTTGGTTTTATCGGTGTTAGGCGGTGAGTTGGCGGGGGATGCAATCCATCTTGGGATATTACGTATTGGCCACACTAACCTCACTCTCTCTTATCTCATGACATACTCTACACTTGTAATAATGTAACACTGCATCACACTCACACCTTATGTTGTTAGTGAAAAAAAAAAAAGTAGTTTCAAGTCAAGCGATACCTACAGGTTTTTATTTACTAATTAATTTATTGCGTGGTATGAACATTTATGAAATATTCAATTCAATGAAAGTCTAGTATAGTATCTTCCTCTATATTATAACTATTAATACAGTTGTTGTTGTTTTAGGGCTGCGAGGATCCCTTGGGGAACACTATGAGCCCTGGTGATGTCCTATGATGCTATCACAGGCGCGGTAGTTGACCTGTCCTCCTCAGGAAGGCACAGGTGAGGCGGATGACTGCGTGTTGTCGGGAGGGGTGGACGCCAGTCGCCGCCAGCAGGGTGGGCAGGTCAAAGGTGTTGACGTTCAGGGCGAGGAGTTGAGACTGTAGCACTACACGGTGGGAGTGGAAGCGCGGACACTGCAGCAGAAAATTAAGTTATTCCCTCCCACTTGCTTTTTCCAGTTCAATACTTTTGCTTATAATAGTGTATATTTTTCTTCATTGCACATTATTATATATAACTATATTTCTATTTTGTTTTATATTTGTTTTATAAAATTTATTTCTATTTAACCTCAATTTGTATATATATATATATATATATATATATATATATATATATATATATATATATATATATATAAAAGTATTACCAACACGTGTGAGTGAAGCCGCGTGGATGTGGTAACACTGATTCAGAATGTAAAGTTGTAAACAAAAGCACGTGTGAAGTGTGAACTAGAAGCGAAGGGGAAAAGTGAAGGAAAAAGTTAATATAGGGAAGTATAGGATCAGCAACAGACAGAGAGGAGCACCAGCACCTCATACACCAGGGAAAAGTGTGTTAGTGTTGATAAATAAGGTGAGTGGAGAGAAATAAGGAAATAATTAAATGTCTCTGATACGTGAAAAACTAAGAAAGTAAAGTTAATGAATAATAAATAGAAGGTAAGGAAGTACATACATTACAAGGGAAGCAGTTATACAGGTAATCATACACACCTTAGCTATTTGTTAATTTATTATATTGTATTATTTATATTTTCTTTAACTGGTGTATCGATGTTGTGTAAAGTAAGTCGTGGTGTGTAATGAAATATTTCCCACCAAGTGTTTCATAAGATTAATTTAACTTATTATAATTTCACAGATAATAGAGTGGCACCATATCATTATGGCATTGCTTACAGGTACGGCAGCCGACGTGCCTAACTTTTGGGTAATGAAATATAAAAGGCTTATATAACCGAACCAAGCCGAACATAACCTAACATAACATAACCCAACCTAACATAGCCTAATCTAACCATGACTTAACGAGTGCTGTATCCTCATAGTGCTCCCTTATAGATACGGCAGCTGCCTAACTTTTGGGTAAAAAGCTTACTTAACCGAACCTAACTGAACCAAACAGTACCTAACATAACTTGAAAGATGCTTTACCAGGTAAATAATAAGGCACAGGCCGTAGGAATAGCAGATGAATAGCGGATAACAACACGGTACGACGGCTGTATCTCTAAGCACTTCGTATTATTATTTTAAGCCCATAAGTACATATTTTAAAGCCAGTAATGCATGACTAGTATTTTATAGAATGTCTCAGCAGGGTTTTATAATCTAAGTGCTTACAGATACGGCATTGATACCCCGTTGTCATCTGCTATTGGTACGGCAGCGCTGGCGTCACCCACCGTGTTCACATTAAATTCAACATTTTCATCATATGAAGTTTCAAAATCACTAAGAAAGTTATCAACAGAATAATCCGCTATTCCTACGGCCTGTGCCTTATTATTTACCTGGTAAAGCATCTTTCAAGTTATGTTAGGTTAATTATGTTAGGTTAGGTACGGTTTGGTTCGGTTAGGTTCGGTTATATAAGCTTTTTACCCAAAAGTTAGGCACTTGCCGTATCTACAACCAACCACTACGAGGATACAGCTTACGTTAGGTTTTGGTTAAATTAGGTTTGGTTAGGTACGGTTTGGCTAGGTTATATAAGCTTTTTATATTTTATAATCCAAAAGTTAGGTATGTGCCATATCTATAACCGAGCACTATGAGGATACGGCTGCCGTACCTGTAAGCTGTGCCTATAAGTGCTTACAGATACGGCAGCCGTACCCCGTTGTCATCCCCTATTCATACGGCTGCCGTACCTGTAAACACTGCCCTTAATAGTAATAATAATGATAATAATTTAATTCCATTTACGTACAAATAAAGGCAGCATCACCATCAAAATATGGTAATAATAATAATAATTTCTGTAATATTTTAGTACTGCACAAGTCACTGTACTGAATATATACAGTAGAATCTCCCATCTAACAAATAATTGGTGCAAAAAAAAACCGTGTTAGATACAAATTCGTTAGATATAGATACATAAACTTATGGAAAAAATTGTAATTGGTGCCAAAACTTCGGCCGAGTCCCTATTTTCACCTATTATTGCCCTTCCGAGTGTTATCTTGAAACCTAAAATACATACAAATCATAAAATATATTTATTATCCGCTACCTGAGGCTAGGGCAGACATCCTCTTCCTCCTCCTCCTCCTCCTCCTCCTCCTCCTCCTCCTCCTCCTCCTCCTCCTCCTCCACCTCCTCCACCACCACCACCACCACCACCACCACCACCACCACCATCACCATCACCATCTAACCTAACCTACCCCTCCACCCCCAGGCTGTGTTGTGAGGGATGGGCAGCCGTGACACCCGGCGTGTGTTGGGTCCGGACAAGAGTGTTTGCCATGCACTGCTGCGGCCGCTCAAACCAAGGCCGTTCTTGCGTCAGGATGGCCGGCGCTGGGACGGCCGCTCAGCACAGGACCCGAGGAAGCTGTGTGAGTCCTGTAGGAGGGGGTGAAGGAGGGGGGAATTATTTTATTTATTTATTTATTTATTTGTATGAGTTCTGTAAGAGGGTGTGTGTGTTTTATTCTATCTTATTTTATTTATTTATTTATTTTTTTTATTAGTTTGTCTTATTGTATTTGTATTTATTTGTATAAGTTCTGTAGGATGAGGGAAGGAGGGCGTGTTTTATTTTTATATTGTATTATGAGTTTGTTTTATTGTATTTATTTATTGTATTTGCATTTATTTGTATTTTTATGTATCTATTTGTCATGAGTGTACGAATGATCACGATTATCAGTTCAACCTTCCTATGTGTTCTCCGTCATCATCATCATCATCATTATTATTACCCACACATACATTATTAAAGTACCCGGTTCAATATTCAACCTTCCCCCTTTGTTTTTCCTCATCATCATCATCATCATCATCATCATCATCATCATCATCATCATCATTATTATTACCTACACACACCTTATTAAAGTACCCGGTTCAATGTTCACCCTTCCTTTGTCCTTCCATACAGTCATGAGTGTAGGGATGATCACGCAGGCTAAGGGTTCCTCGTACTTGGAGGTTGGTAACACTAAGGTTTGCTGTGGTGTGTACGGACCTAAGGATGTACAACGCGGCCAGGACTTCAAGATGGCAGGACAGGTGAGGGTTGGGTGGCCTCGTTACAGTGTTGTTTGGGGTGCTAACCTAACCTTACCTTACCTAACCTCACCTTACCTTACCTTACCTTACCTTACCTTACCTTACCTTACCTTACCTTACCTTACCTTACCTTACCTAACCTAACCTAACCTTAGCTTACCTTACCTTACCTTACCTAACCTTACCTTACCTTACCTTACCTTACCTTACCTTACCTTACCTTACCTTACCTTACCTTACCTTACCTAACCTAACCTAACCTTACCTTACCTTACCTTACCTTACCTAACCTTACCTTACCTTACCTTACCTTACCTTACCTTACCTTACCTTACCTTACCTTACCTAACCTAACCTAACCTAACCTTACCTTACCTTACCTTACCTTACCTAACCTTACCTTACCTTACCTTACCTTACCTTACCTTACCTTACTTTAGGGTGAGCGAGAAAAACAGAAAAAGAGAGAGAGAAAGAAAAAAAAATAAGTTAGTACCTATACCACCACCACCACTACCACCACCACCACCACCACCACCACCACCTCCTCTAATCCCTTCCCCCCCCCCCCCCAGGTTCAGTGTTCCGTTAAGATGGCACCGTTCTCGTCCACCATGAGACTCTCCCCGCAGCCAGACACCCGCCAGCAGGAGATGAGCAGGCAACTCAAGGACACACTGGAGTCTGTCATTGTACTGGTGAGTGGAGGGAAGCAGGGAAAGGAAAGGCAGTGGAGAGAGAATAAAACACAATAATATATATAAAGTTAAGGGAGTTGTATGGTGTTATTTGGAGTCGATCTTTTATTTGTTCTGATTTTATTATTGTTATTTCTTGACTCGTTTTTATTTAATTTTTTCAGTTTTGGTATTTGCTACTCTTTTTAATGTTTTTGTTTTGGCCTTTTTTTACTCTTATGATTATTTTTTGCATTTTCTACTCTTTCTATGATTATTTTTTGCATTTCTTTCTATATTTTCCACCACAATTTCCTCTCACCACATTTCTTTTTGATTTTATTCACCACAGTTTGTATCCTCACCACATTTTCCTTTCTTTCCGCCACAGGAGAAATTTCCGAAGTCCCAGATTGATGTTTACGTGACAGTGATAGAGGACGACGGGTCACTGCTGGCCGCCTGTGTCACTGCCGCCGGCCTGGCACTGTGTCATGCTAACATTGACGTGTACGACCTGGTGGTGGGCTCCTCTGTGGTGAGTGTGTGCGTAGGTGTGTGGCTGGCTGTGTGTGTGTGTGCCCTATATACTACAACTAGATAAACACACAACCTTCCACCCACAGATATGGCACAACACCAAGCTTTACGTTGACCCCACACGGACAGAGGAGGAGGAGCAGAACGAAGGAGGAGGAAGAGGAGCAGGAGGCAGCCACTTAACCATAGGAATGATACCTAAATATGCCGGGGGACAAGTGGGTCTCCTGGTGCAAGGGGGTGGACAGGGCTCTTCTACAAGCCTGTCCGAAGGTTTAGATACTGCGGTGGAGCTTTGCAATTCCATCCATGCACTGGCCAGGAAGGTGAGTGTGTGTGGGAGGGTGAGGGTGAGGGAGAAAGGAAGAAAGGGTGGGTGAGAGGGAGATAAAAAGAGGGTAAGAGAGAGAGGGTGAAAGGGAGGATGAGAGGGAAAAAAAGAGTGAGAGAAAGGGAGAAGGAAGGGGAAAGGTAGATGAATGTAGATGGATAGGAAAATAGATAAAAATATATGTAGATAGATAGATAGATTGTAAGATAGAAAGAGATAGAGTAAGAGAGCGAATGCATTTTAAGTTCTCTCTCTCTCCTCTCCCTTCTTTACTAATTATTCTTTCTCTCCACAGACGTTGTTGGACCACTTGCAGGAAACTCTTCCCTCCTCCTCCTCCTCCTCCTCATAACCTCCTCCTCCTGCTCCTCCTCCTCCACATCTTCATCTATTTTTTCACTTAGAGGTAAAACTGAAGTCATTTTTAAGTTTTTGAAAAGTTATTTATTTATTTATTTTTTTATGGTAGAATTTATTTATTTATTTGTCTATTCATCTTTCTATTTTGAAGTGTTTCCATTTATTTATCTGTAGCTGAGAATTGATTTATTTGTGTATTCATTATGTTTTGATTTCTATACAAATGTTTTTTTCATGTCCTGTTTTTAGGTAATATTTCTTGTGTGGTGTATTTTTTTACATTGTTGATGAATATTATTATTATTATTATTATTCTTATTCTTAGTAGTAGTATTAATAGTAGTTGTTGTAGTAGTAGTAATAGTAGTTGTAGTATATTCTTTATTGATTTGTTTAATTAATTTTCATGCTTTTTCAACTATAAATATGTATTATTATTATTATTATTATTCCTCCCACTCATGGCATTGCACTATCTCACTTCACAACATAATAAAAATTCAAACTATGTATCCATGAGTGTCTCTATACCAGGCTGACATCGGCTGACATCCTCCCTGATAGGTGGCAGCTGCTGGGTGAGAGGAAGTACTCTCGTTAACCTTAGCAGCACTGTATGGCGTGTAGCTACCTAGTTCAAGGGTATTATTTCATTATCTTTTCATACTTAACCACACTTACCCACAGCTAAGTGAGGTTTGAGGCCAATATAAGGTGTGTTGATTACCACCGCTACCTTCATGACCTCTCCTGACCTCTCCTCAGGCGGGGTAGGGTGAGGCAGGTCAAGATGCACCCGTCACCTTCACCCTGCAAGATTAGTATGAAAAATGGTACCCCCCCCCCAAAAAATTCTACCTTCATACTGTACCATACTATGAAAAATATTTTGTATCATAATATTGTACTGTATTTTTGCCCTAATTATAGTTGTACCGTAGTGTAATTTTGTACTATACCATCCACACACACACACACACAGGTAGAAGAGCGTCCGTTAAATCGAGGGTTGTCTGTACATCCACATACATTCCTAATATATTTACCTTCAAGCCTCACCAATCCTGACTGCAGCACACAACACGAGGGTCAATGTTGCAGTGTGCTTGGTGCTGGAGTAGAATTGGCGGTGAAGACACAACCCACCTTTTTTATTCTATTTATTTATTTATTTATTTCTACATTAAAAGGGTACTGGCTAAGGGAAAACAATATTACGTAGAAAAAAAAAATCCCGCTTGTCGCCAGAACCTGTAACTCAGCCTCCGAGTATAATATTTTTGATGCAGAAAGGCGACTCATGTGTGTATTGATATCCCTGTGTATTGATATCCCTCTCGAGTATTATTTTCAGGTTTATTATAGTGTGTAGAGTTGAACTGGAATTGAACGTCATTTTATAGTATAGTTTAACCTTCACACTAGTCACAAAAACACTGGTGACTGCTGTGGTGTTGTATGTATTGCTGTGGTGTGGCCCTCCATGTTGTTGTTGTTGCTGAACCTGCCTGGCTAGACACCTTCCACCTCCTATTGTGTTATGACGGTGACTGTGTACTGTGCTTGCTGCCTGTAATAGCTTGTTTTTTTTTATATATATACTTGTTTTACCTGATCTGTGTTGCTTCATAGAGATTCTTGCAACATAATCTCTTCAACTTTTCTCTTTATTTACATCTATACTATTGTCATTCTCAACTTAATTTCCTCTTTCCTCTCTATTTTTTTGTCCTCGCTTCATCCTCTATAGTTTTCATCTGCTTATCTACCTATAGTTTTTATCTCTTCTCTTCTTTGTGTTTCTTCCTTCTATATTCGGTTTGCCTGCTTACTTTGCCGCCTCCTCTGCTGTACCACTCCCTCCTGCTGTCATACCTCTGCTGTTATCTGCTGTTATTTCTTAAGCTTGGCACCTCATTCCACTTCAGTCTTATCCTTCAAAGCTATTCCTCATTCCTTCCTCTCATTCCCTCTCCCTTTGTATAGGATAGTTAAGGATCCTACTGTTTTATTAATGATCATCCTACGTTATGTTAAGGTAGAGAAAGAGGAAGAGGAGGAGGATATAGAAGATACAGCCTCACACATCCTTACTACATTTATTTACAAGAAAGATGATATATACTAAAGATATAATTCATTCCTCAGCTACGTAAACAAACATTCTCAGGTCTATAGGAAGGTCAAGGAGAGAATTTCAACGCTAGTGAATGATTTTATCTTCTCATAACTATCTATAAATATTTGTTTTTACCCATACAGATGACACGACCTCTCCTAAGCCTCTTTTAACCCCATTTCAAGCCTCTTTTGAGCCTCTAAGCATTCTAACTCCTTACCTGAACATTTGGAGTCTAACATGAATGATTTTTTTCTAATACTATTGCCATCTTTCTATTACTGCTGTTTGTGCATTAACCTAACCTGTGCATTGTATCCTTATATTGAACACCAAACTTTCTATTACCTAACCTTACCTTACCTTACCTTACCTTACCTAACCTTGCCTTACCTAACCTTACCTTACCTTACCTTGCCTTGCCTTGCCTTGCCTTGCCTTGCCTTGCCTTGCCTGCATCACTGTGTATATTATTCATGCATTAATTCCAAGCTTGCTATAGTGGTTTTGTAAGCTATTCTTGTGTCTCCTTGGTATGTGATTGTGTTTTTGTAGTTAATATGGAGTGTTATTTCTCGCTCCTAACAGACACACAGCCAGAGGAGACACGCACATGCACGCACATATACATACATGCACGCACACACCTGGCTACGGGATTACAGGTATGTGGTTTATTTAGTTATTTATTTTGTTTGAGGTGTTGTGAAAGGTTATTTATTTTTGTTATTTATTATTATTATTATACGTTTTTTCTATTTTATTTATTTATTTATGTTTTGAGATGTAGAAATTGAATTATTTTTATTTCTAGTTAGACATAAGCTATACTATTTTCCATTTTATTGATTAATTGAAAGTATGAAGAAAAAAAATATATATATACAGGTGTACTCTATATGCATTCAAATATTTCTTTTTGAGGTGTACATATCATCTTTTTATTTAGTTTTTATTTGAGTTAGATATGAACCAGTAATATTTTCCATTTTATTACTGAATATAGGAAAGAAAAAATATGAATACTATACCATTATTTATATATTAACATTGATAGATATATGGAGTAAGATATATGAAGATGAGTGTAATAATAATGATAGGTTAATTTAGTGTAATGGAAAGTGTTGATGAAGGGGAATGAAGGGAAAGGAAGAAATTGAGAAGGGAGGAAGTGAAGGGGAAGGAAGAGATTGAGAAGGGCAAGGAAGGGATTGAGATGGGAGGAAGTGAAGGGATTGAGAAGGGAAAGGAAGGGAGGAAGTGAAGGGGCAAGAAAAGGATTAATTAAGGAAGGGGAAAGGTGTCTGGATAACATTTTTACAATTATTATTTTTCACTTTTTTCATTGACGTGTGTGTATAAAGTGTATAATTGTAGTATACACATTTATTCAACATTTTAACTCATTTATTTTGACATTTATTGATGAAGAAAAGTGTATATTTATTTTAACGTTTATTGTAGGTTGAAGAAATACTTACGTTGATCCCAATGAAATGGTAAAGAATGTAACGACGCATTATTTTTTTATTGACAGCTAAAAATTATGATATATCTGGAGAAAATGTGAGGAGTGGATATGAAAAAGAAATATGAGTAAGAATTATTATAAAAACATGTTCAAAACGCAGCTAAAAGATAATTATTAGAAAAATAATTGATGATATATAAGAATTCTATGGGAAAGGAAGATATGATGTTAAGTTAATGATCTGAGAAACTCTAAATATCCATAATAATTACTAAATAACAATAATATAAGGGAACAACAGAACCAGGGTTGGATCCAAATACATGTACTTGGATTTAAGTACAGATTATAATGTACTTGTACTTGCAGTTTAAAATGTTACTTGTACTTGTACTTACACAAAGTACTTGAAAAATACCTTCCTCATTTCCTCGAAAGCTATTAGAGATATTGGAAATACCATTGCAGCATCTGATAGACCTAATAAAACTCTATAACTGTCATTATGAATGTTTGCTGCAATACTAATAATTATGCAATAAAATGAAACCGTATCCTTTTTCCAATAACATGACTTGCTTCCTCATTTTCTCGAAAGCTATTAGAGATATTGGAAATACCATTGCAGTTATGCCGCTGCAAGGTAAAGGAGTGGAGAGTGGAGTGTGACAGGAAATAAACGTGCACTGGTCCTGTCTAGACGGTGTGTACTGTACCTAGTTACCAATTGTGAAAATAGAACATAACTATGTTCCTGTATCCTATATTACATTACAATATCACAACACTCAATGTAAGTATTGACAATAGTATCAACACAAAGTTCAATACAATCGCCTCCTGGCTAGTACAGTGGTAACGCGGTGGTCTTGCATTCGCTTGGTCGGCAGATGGAGTCCCTGCCGTGGCCCGTGATGCTTAAGCTGTTTACTGGGGAGGAACTGCTGTGGTCGGGCACCACATTGGTGCAGCGGTGGTCCACCATGGCTGTGAGGCATAGACCTCTAAACAAAACCTAGTAATAATATTAGTAGTAGTAAAAATCCATATACTGTATACAACTTTTGATTAAATACAATGTACTTGTTTGTACTTGAATGTACTTGGTAATATTCAAGTATTTTGTGTCTAAGTACAAGTACAAGTACAAGTTCAAGTAACATTCTAAACTCCAAGTACAAGTAATTGAAAATTTGTACTTAAGTCCAAGTACAAGTGCATGTACTTGTACCCAACGCTGCTTCCCACACACTATACACGTATTTTAAACACACACACACACACCTTCCAACACACACAACACTTAACTCCAGATATATACGCGATATGCAACACCACTGGTGCCCTAAGTATTATAATTGTTAATCGGAAACACAATCAGATTACATTGCCTGGCGTCAGCTGAGTGTGTGTGTGTCTAGGGATATGCACCTATCCGGTATACCGACATACCGGTATTACCGGTATTACATATTTGTCTACCGCACATCCCTAGTGCTACTTTCAGCCTTTCAGCCCGTCCACCCACCAAAACACACTCACAACACACTCATAACACAACACACTCACCTTCATCTTTATCCTTGTAGGTCATCATGTCCTAACACTTCTTAAACTGTGCCTAACACGCTATAATTAACACTTGGATGTAAACAAATAATTACCGTGTTTTTTTCTCATTTTTTCCCGTTTTTCAATATTTTATGGTTTATTTAGGCTTTACTTTTGGTTTCAATAATTTTTTTATAATCTATTCTATGGTTTATATTGGTTTAATTTCATTATTATTACTTTATTCTATTATTCGATTTTATATTTGTCCTTAGAAATAAACATTTTTCATGAAATAAATACGAATCAAATATAACAAATGTTTATGTAGACAACAGTTAGGTATTTCAGTCGATTTTTTAAAGTATATATAATTGCTTTTCTTTGTATAATAAAAACTTCAATTTTGGTTATATATATATGTGATCCAGCAGTCAACACACGGCCACCACCTTACTGTACCTGTTGAAACTTGATGTTTTTAAATTAGGTTATTTACGCTGTTTTCTTTATATTCTTCCACTGTTAATGGTGAGGAATAATGTGTTACTGCTCCTCCATGCCTCAAATAGACGTGGAGAGGAACAGGGAAGGTGTAACACGAAGAAATAATATCACCTATCCGGTATATCGACAGACCGGTATTACATGTATAAGAAGCCCTTCGGTATACCGCACATCCCTAGTGCTACTTTCAGCCTTTCAGCCCGTCCACCCACCAAAACACACTCACAACACACTCATAACACAACACACTCACCTTCATCTTTATCCTTGTAGGTCATCATGTCCTAACACTTCTTAAACTGTGCCTAACACGCTATAATTAACACTCTTGGATGTAAACAAATAATTACCGTGTTTTTTTCTCATTTTTTCATTGTTTTTTCCGTTTTTCTTTTTTCTATGGCTTATTTAGGGTTTACTTTCTGTTTGAATAATTTTTATATATTCTATTCTATGGTTAATATTGGTTTAATTTCATTATTATTGCTTTATTCTATTATTCGATTTTATGATTGACCTTAGAAATAAACATTTTTCATGAAATAAACACGAATCAAATATAACAAATGTTTATGTAGAAAACGGTTAGACATTTCAGTCGATTTTTTAAAGTATATATAATTGCTTTTCTTTGTATAATAAAAATCTCAATTTTGGTTTTTTATATACGTGATCCACGGCCGCCACCTTACTGTACCTGTTGGAGCTTGTTTATATTTTTATATTTGGTTATTTACGCTTAATAGGTACTGTTTTCTTTACATCCAACTGTTATTAATGGTGAGGAATAATGTGTTACTGCTCCTCCATGCCTCAAATAGACATGGAGAGGAACAGAGAAGATGTAAAATGAAGAAATAATATCACCTCTTTAAAAGTCCGTCCCTGCTAGCGGTCACAAGATTATTATTATGAATATTATTATTATTGAACTACAAATTAATATTATACAAAATGTAGATCAAAGGAAAGAGAAAAAGCTTTATAATGATAATGAATATGTAACGAACAGATATATATTGTAACGAGGCCCTCCCCTTCTCTACCTGTACCTGGCGGTGATTAGGCAAGGAAACACAGGACAAGATGCTCACCACTAGTTCACTATTGACCCTTCACACTGTACAACACAACGACCATTAACAAGGCCAACAATCAGGCCCGGGCACCACAACCATAGCTCCCGGTTACTCGTAGTCACGGAGCTGCTGTTCTCCCGTAGTGGCAAGGCTCTCACAGGGCCTCACACAGGTGTTGTAGTAGTGAAGTAAATCCAATAGCAGTGGCGGGGAGTCGAGCGGCCAGAGCAGGGTCCCGTCTGTTTACAGCGCAGCTCGGCCCCCACCACCACCACCACCTGCCACCTCACCTGGCTTGGTCGCGGGGACTGCGGGTTTTGTAACAATATTATAGATTCCATTTAATATAATTCCAAGTTTAGACTCCCAACCCAAGTCCAAGTCCAACTGACTATGAGATTCTTTTTTTTTATAATTCAACGCGTACAAAACTATTATTTCCTGATTTCTTTGTTTAATAATTATATATTCTATTTAATCACCAATTATCGGCGCCATCAAGACATTCACATTTATTAACACCGCCATTATAATCCCGAGTAATTAGTGATCAGATTGAGTATATAATATATGTTGTGAATAATGAATTACCGTAATAATGGAAGCAAGATAAGGTGACCACATTGTGTCATTATGGAAAAGACTCCATGACAATTTATCGGTAATTATTTACATTATTACACTCTTATTTGTTATTTTATTTGCTTGGTTTAGAGAACAATTAGTGGAGCATTGCAGTATATATATATATATATATATATATATATATATATATATATATATATATATATATTATATATATATATATATATATATATATATATATATATATATATATATATATATACTGCTACTCCCCTCTCTCTGATTATGGTATTAATAGGATTGTTCTTATATTACAGCTGCCGCTATTAGACTCCTACTACTACTACTACTACTACTACTACTACAAGGGTCGTTGCGTCACAGCCTGGCAGGGGCGTGGAGTCTGTAGCCATTATGCCTCCCGCCCATCCTTGTCTTGGCAGGGACGGGCGGGGGGGCAGAAGGCGGGCAGGGATCTCTCCACGCCCCCGTCACGTGTGTGTGGCGCGGCGCCCCCACCACCCTACCAGAACATCCACCGAGGGAACGCCGCCCCCTTTGGATTATAAGGTATTTGTGTGTTTCTGTTTGTATGTTTGTAGGTATATACACTGTAAAAAAATTTGTTTTTTTACAGACTTTTATCTGTATATACCAACAGATAAATCACTGTAATTGAAAATACAGTTCAGACCGTTGTACGCGATAAGCATTTTCCTTTTAATGTCCTTATCTCTTCAGAGCATTCATTGCTAAATGTTTACAATCTAGAAAAAGGATGTGACGAACCACCAGGACATCTTATTATAATCAAACAGTATTTAATTATGATAATAGGATTTACAGGAAAATAACTGTATTTCAGAATACAGTTAGACTGTAAATGGTATAGATTATTTATATTTTGTTTGTGATATTCAAAGATTTACTCTTAGTGAAACATTTGAAATACAACACTAATTCTTTACAGATACATTAATGAACATGACAATGTCTTATAAAGTAGTAAAATGACGGTTCTTTGAAAGCATTTATTCATATTGCGACGCTTGGCATTACCACTCCAAATCATTGCCAGGTATTGCTTATTGTTCGTGTTACGTGCGGCTTGTATAACTTTCAGTGCAAGGTAATGAGTTGAAAACTAATGAAGGTAAAAGAAACATTTGGCGCAAATGTGATTTGGTTCGGTTATAGACATCCTGTATAGAAGAGATTATAAGAGAATATTCATCATCATTATTGTGCTGTGGAGAGCAAGACTATGGATTGTACGGTAAGTAACTATTTTTTCTCTCTCTGTTGATCTTTAAAATAATTATGTTTTTAAGGAAGCGTGGCAAATTGAATAAAAGAGTATAGCGTGGCAAATTGAATAAAAGAGTATAGCGTGGCAAATTGAATAAAAGAGTGAAGGTAAACTTGGTACACAATATCGCGCATCACAGTCGTCAGTTGTTATGATTTGAGTGGCGCGGCGCGGCAGGCGCACCAAGTTCCGCCCAGCCGCCAGTCCCCTGCCCAGGAGTGACTGGTATGATGGTGTTACTGGTATCCCGTCGCCCCTCGCCTACCTGACAAGACACAAGCAGTGAGCTTTTCTCCTTTCACGATCAGAGTATGTATTGGTAAGTGGGAGATTGGTTTTCCTGAACGTAAGGCACTGCCACATACCATAGTATATACTGTCTTTAATCTTTCAAACAATAGATTACATAGACTATATATATATATATATATATATATATATATATATATATATATATATATATATATATATATATATATTAATGATATGCATATAGGTGTTGAAAGAGTATTCTTGTGTGTTCCATTATACAGATGACAATACCATGTTCATTATGTACACTGTCTTTATCCTTTCAGATGTTTTGTAAGCATCAACCCAGACAGTGGCAGCAGAGAGGTGGAACTTTACTACATTTTCCAATGATATTTTAACGTACTTCTAAATGGAACATTCTCGATTATTTTTCTATCATTATATTCAGGTAAGGAATTTGACCAAAGATATTATATGAAATATTTTTGTACTTTTATATTGTATCACATAGGGGTGACATCTGACACTCAAGATATGATAAGTTGCCACAGTAAGTGTCATTAAGTAGTGTCTGTCATGGGGAATACTTCAATAAAAATATAACCTTTGTACTTGAAAATAAAATGCATATTAATTATCAATTACTTTGTATTATTCTTTTCCAAAGGAGATGGTTTCCACAGTGATTCACAAATATTCTATGAACTGACTTTTTATTTTTTATTTTTTTACAATATTATACTTGAATTTCTTACAGAAAAGGACAGCATTAATTATAGTATTCATGAGAACCTGTAGATACCTTCATAAAGGTATCTACAAGTTCTTATAAATACTGTAGTTATTGCTGGCTCAATTGTGGAAGAAATACAAAAAAATGCTATACAAAAATACAGGGATATGAAAATAGAAAAAATTACAGATAATTTCTGTTAAATATTTTACAGGAAAAATTTATTTTGTACAGTAAAGTGTTTACACTATATGTAAATTTACAGATAATTTCTGTAAATCGTTTTACAGAAAAACTGTATTTATTTTACGGATATAATGGTTTACAGAACATCGTAAATTTTACAGAGAATGTTTGGCAGCATGGATGCTAGTAAATTTTCTGTAAAATTTACAGTTTATTTTTTACAGTGTAGGAAAGAAATTTATAGTAAGGTGATTTTCTTTTTCTTTTTTTTTCTTTTTTCTAATTGTTCGAGAACTTTCCTGATGTAGCTCACTCTCGCCTTCTCTCGCTCTTTCTCGTTCTCTCTCCTTTGTACTTGTACTTGAAAACTATCCTGGTACTTGTACTTGAGTTGAGTCGCCTGTACTTGGACCCAACCCTGAACAGAACGGTAAGGTGTGTGACATGTTCTATTCACGTTCCATTCACATAACGATCACGTGTCCTCGTTATGGCACCACATTTCAATCCATTTTATATACTAACAACTCACCATCATTCTTGAAGTAATACAAGGGTTGAGTCTCACCTAGTGTCCATACCATGAACCATTACTCTAAAATGTATCTATATACCGGACTGTTATCCACCTGAAGTTGTAGCTAAGACAAGATACGACATAGTTTATAGAGAACAGAGATGGATCTAGAATTGGAGGAGATCCTTGGTTTAGCCCAGCCAGGGGGAGGGGGAAGGGAGGGGTCTCGGTACCGTCAGGTGATTGGTTGCCACTGTCTCATCCAGGCCCCTTATCCACTGAAAGGAAAAAAATTAAACAAAGAAAGTATTGAGATTTATCATGTAAAAAGCACACAATCGTCTCAGATCCGGTGCTTTTGGGAAAACATTCTTGGCTTAACCCCCAGTAGCCAACCCTTCAATCCACCACTGATATAGACATTACTCTCCCCTTCCTATCTGTGTCTTGTACTGTGGTAGGAGAGTAGAGAGTAGAGAGGAGGGGCTTCCCATTTCACCATTACTGCCAACTAATAATAATGGGAAAAAATATTATCACTGTGCTGGGCAATGCTGGTTTCGTAGACTAAAATGCAAAGCTACATAATACAACGGTTTAGAGTCATTTAGTTTCCTTACGTTAGATAGATATATATATACAAAGACCACCTCTTGTTAAATGAATCTAACTAGCACTCGTAACTATCTACTTGTATACTTGAGGTGTTGTTACTGAGGTTGTTAAAGTCGTGGGTAGTTAATGTAAATAGTTGAATTGGTCATTAGTAAGAGTCATTTGAGGTGAATTGAATACTGCAAAGCGAAGAACATTAGTTAGTTTAGGTTGAAAGAAAGAAATGTATGTGTTTTTCCCTCATGTTTTTTGTGCTTTGTGTGTGTGTGTGTGTGTGTGTGTGTGTGTGTGTGTGTGTGTGTGTGTGTGTGTGTGTGCGTGGAAAATAGAAAGGTAATTAAAAGTCAGTCAGTCAGTCAACCCTTCCTTCTTTTCTTCACACACACACACACACACACACACACACACACACACACACACACACACACACACACGCACACACTAAACCAAAACCATCTCTTCTCTCCTCTTCCATTCTCTCTCCTTCTATCTCTCTCTCTCTCTCCCTCCTCCATGCATGTGGGTAGATAAACAGGTGGAAAAGATATTAATAAATAAAAAAGGAAAAAAAATTCAGGTAATATATAAAACCAAATTAAGTTCAACGGATACAAGTGGGCGGGGCTTAAGATTCTTGGGAGGCAGGGACCAATCAGAGGGCAGATCGCGTCTCCAGGCCAGCCAATAGGGAGGCAGGAGCGGGCATTACTTGAAGGGGGGAAATGGAGTTAGGAGGAGAAGAAGAAGAAGAGGAGGAGGAGGAGGAAGAGGAGGAGAAGACTACTAGGAAAGTTTAATAAGAAATAATAATAATAGTAATAATAGAAGTTTATAAATACGATAATGAAAGAAAACGGAAATGGGAAATGACACATGAACAGAAAATGGGAAAATAGTAAGTAAGAGAGAGAGAGAGAGAGAGAGAGAGAGAGAGAGAGAGAGAGAGAGAGAGAGAGGTAAAAGCCAATTATCTCATTAAAAAGTTACCTGTTTGGCTAAGATAATTTCCTGTTAATTATGAGGAAGAGGAAAGGAGAGAAAAGTAAGAGGAAAAGGAGAGAAAAGTAAGAGGAAAGGAGAGAAGAGTAAGAGAAAAGGAGAGAAAAGTAAGAGGTTAAGGGAAAAAAAAGGAAATTAGGAAGAGGAGGAGAAAGAGGAAGAGGTGGTGATGGTGGTGGTAGTATTTTATATCTTCCTCCTCCTCCTCTTCCTCTTCTTCTTCTTCCTCTTTCTTCTTCTTCTTCTTCTTCTTCTTCTTCTTCTTCTTCTTCTTCTTCTTCTTCTTCTTCTCCTCCTCGTCCTCCACCACCACCACCACCACCACCACCACCACCACCACCATCACCACCACAAAAACATGAAAGCCTTGAAGAAGAGGCGAGCAGGTCTTCCTCCTCCTCCTCCTCCTCCTCCTCCTCCTCCTCCTCCTCCTCCTCACTATCATAATATTATGTTCTTTTGTTTTTCTGTCTCTATTTTTATGCCTCTCTCTCTCTCTCTCTCTCTCTCTCTCTCTCTCTCTCTCTCTCTCTCTCTCTCTCTCTCTCTCTCTCCTGAATTTTCATTATTTTTTTTTCTCTATTAATTTTACTTATCTTTTACCTCCTCCTCCTCCTCCTCCTCTTCATCATCATCATCATCATCATCATCATCATCATCATCATCATCATCATCATCATCATCAATAAGTTACACAATTGGTAGAGGGGCGTGACGTCAGAGGGAAATCCAGGCTCGTGATTGGCTGTTGAGTAATCTAGGTGTGACGTCATGAAGCTGTTATGACGTCATCAGTCACGCTTCGATGATTGGCTGAAAGGAATGGTTTGGTTTGGTAGCTTTGTCCTGATTGGCTGATTAAAATATAAGGATGATAATGATAATAGTGATAGTAATAGTAGTAGTAGTAGTAGTAGTAGTAGGAATAATAATAATAATAATAATAATAATAACAATAATAACAATAACAATTCTAGTTTGATATAATTTTCTATAACATTCAACAAGTTACATAATAATAATAATAATAATAATAATAATAATAATAATAATAAAACATTTAAAAAAATTCAACATTACAAAATATTTCACGACATCAACTGTTCGACAATTTATGAATACCTGTACAATAGTTCCTGTTCAGGGGGGGCGGCGGGGGGGCGTGGGGGGAAGGACAGCCACTGAAGGGGGAATGAAAAAGGGGATTTCTGAAGTGTGTGTGTGTCTGTGACCTCCGGGGGCGGGGGCGGGGCAGGGCGGGTCACAGCCTGGGTCAGAGGTCAAGATGAGAGTGACACCACAGACGAGTTTTTGTCAAGTATATAAGGAAGGAACAGTTAAGTTAGAGAGGGGAAGGGGGGGGGGAGGGTAGTGGTGGTGGTGGTAGTAGTAGTAGTAGTAGTAGTAGTAGTAGTAGTAGTAGTAGTAGTAGTAGTAATAGTTTCTCTTCTTTCATTTCTTCTCTCTTCCTTCTCTTCTTCCTTCTCCTTCTTCTCTCTCTCTATTTACTGTTTTCATATTACCTCTACGTTTCTCTCCTCTTCTTCTCTCTTCTCTCTTCTCTCTTTTCTCTCTCCTTTTCTTCTCTCGCTTCTCTTTTCTCTCTTCTATTCTTTTCTTCTCTCTTCCCTTTCTTCTTACTTTCCTCCTTCTCTCTTCTCTCTCTCCTCGTTTTTCTCTCCTTTCACATATACTTTCTCCTCTTTCTTGCTTGTTATCTTTATCATATCTTTCTCTCTTCTTCTTATTTTCTCCTTTCCCTTCATACATCTTCCCTTTCCCTTCCTCCTCCTCTTCCTCTTCTTCTTCTTCTTCTTCTTCTTCTTCTTCTTCTTCTTCTTCTTCTTCTTCTTCCTCTCTTCCTTCAATCTGTTCCCTCATCTTCCTTCCTTCTTTCCTTCCCTCCTCTTCCTCTCTTCCTTCACTCTGTTCCCTCATCTTCCTTCCTTCTTTCCTTCTTTCCTTCCTTCCTCCTCTTCTTCTTCCTCTTCCTCTCTTCCTTCACTCTGTTCCCTCATCTTCCTTCCTTCTTTCCTTCTTTCCTTCTCTCCCATAACCCTTTAACCTCTCTTCCCTCCCTCCCTCCCTCCCTCTTTTATCTCTCTCCCTCCCTCCCTCCCTCCTCTCTTTACCTCCCCCCCTCCCCCCCATTATGATTGGTAAGGGGGGGGGTGCGCCCATTACTTCTATCCGTAACACTGATCCATTAGTTAAGGTGGAGAGAGAGAGAGAGAGAGAGAGAGAGAGAGAGATTCGGATAAATGAGGAAGAAGCGTGAATTAGTCCTTTCTCAGTCCGGTTAAAATTGAAGTATGTGTCCGGTATATCGAGTGTATCCGGATAAGCGAGGTTGTCCGGAGAAACGAGTGTGTCCGGATAAGCGTGTTGTCCGGAAAAACGAGTGTGTCCGGATAAGTGAGGTTGTCCGGATAAGCGAGGGTTGTCCGGTATATCGAATGTGGAGTGAGAAATAAGTGTAGAAATCCGGTTAAATGAATATTGAAACGCATCCGGTTAAACATGATTTTTTTTCCTCTTATTTCCTTCTTTCTTTCCTTCAATTTTTCTTTTTGTTCTTCATTCATTCGTTTTATTTCCCTTCCTTCCTTCTTTCTTTCCTTCTTTCCTTCTTTCAATCTTTTATCAATTCCTTACTTCCCTTCCTTTCTTTCTTTCTTTGATTTTTTTTTCTTTCTTTCTTTCTCTTTCTTTCTTTCTTTCTTTCTTTCTTTCTTTCTTTCTTTCTTTCTTTAAGAGACTGAGTTGGACTGTGACTGATTTATACTCACGCTAATACACTCCTCCTCCTCCTCCTCCTCCTCCTCCTCCTCCTCCTCTTCCTCTTCCTCTTCCTCTTCCTCTTCTCTTCTTTCCTACTTTCTCTCTTTCTTTCTTTCTTTCCATCTTTTTCACCATTTTGTCTCATTCTCTTTCGTTATCTCTTTGTTTATTTGTCTCTTACCTCTCTCTCTCTCTCTCTCTCTCTCTCTCTCTCTCTCTCTCTCTCTCTCTCTCTCTCTCTCTCTCTCTCTCTCTCTCTCTCTCTCTCTCTCTCTCTCTCTCTCTTTCCGTAGGTAGGAAATAGAGGAAAATGGGGAAGAAAAAGGAGAAGGGAGAGAAAAAATATAAAAGTTGGGAGATAAGAAGGAGAGGAAGGGGAGGAGGAGGAGGAGGAGGAGGAGGAGTTAATGTTCCCTCTATTGTACTTGGGTTTAAGGAAATGCAAACACGGTAATAATAATGTAAATAAACAATATATATTTGTATTTATATATATAACTCTCATCTTAACATTGCACGGAATATACACATTATAACTCTCTCTCTCTCTCTCTCTCTCTCTCTCTCTCTCTCTCTCTCTCTCTCTCTCTCTCTCTCTCTCTCTCTCTCTCTCTCTCTCTCTCTCTCTCTCTCTCTCTATCTATAGGTAATGTCTATCTATCAGTGAGTCTATCGATCTACCCGACACTCAGTATTTACAGGGAATAATTATCTATCACTCGGTGTAGTCTATCACTCGGGTGTTTAGGTGGGGGGTGTCCTGGGGGGTATAGGCTTGGGAGGGTGGGGGGGGGCAGGGTTGTGTGGGTGTGTGTAAGGCGGGGGTGGAGGTGTGGGGGGGGACGGTGTGAATGTTTGTTTGCCTCTCTCCTGACGTGGCCGACGAGACGTGCAGCTGTGTACGGGACGCAGCTGTCTGTGGCACACACACACACACACACACACACACACACACACACACACACACACACACACATCAGAGTGGTGCGTGGTGCAGGGGTGTGAGTGGTGGTGTGGTGTCGTGCAGGGCGGGCAGCCAGGGCGCCACCCTGTGTGGTGACAGGTCGGTGGTCCAGGGGGGCAGCTCCCCCGCCTCCAGGGACGGCACGCGCTGGTCCCTCGCAACGTGGTCGTGTGCGGCGTCGAAGGTGAAGGCGTGCAGCTTGGTGGGCGTGGGCGTGGGCGTGTGTGCGTGCGTGGGCGTGGCCGCGGCCGGGTAGGGCGGCGTGACGTAGGTGAAGTCTGGGTACTCTGGCACCTCCTGTGTGGGGGACGCCTTCCAGGGTGCCTCGGCGCGGAGCTCCGGGGACGCCGCGCCCTTCTGGACCCCGCGGGACCCCGCACGCACCGCCACGGGCGCCGCCACCGCAACGCCGCCGCCGCCGCCCTCCGCCACCGCCGCCGCCAGGGGCGTGGCGGGGGAGCGGCGCGGGGAGGCGAGGGGCGAGCCACTCTTCCTGCCTGGACGGTGGGCGGGTGCGGGCGTGAGTGAGGCGGCGTGGGCGTGCGTGTGCGGGGACGCATCAGGGCAGCCCCAGACGGGGGACTCCCTTGGGTAGTCTAGGGTGGGCGGGGACTGGTGCTGGTGGTGCTGCTGGTGGTGTTGGTGCTGCTGCTGCTGTTGCTGCTGTTGCTGCTGCTGCCGCGGCGTGTAGTGATGGTGGTGGTGGTGGTGGTGGTAATGCTGCAGCTGGGCTGCGGCGTAGGCGGACGACAGCGGGTGTGGCGCCGCGGCGGGCGTGGCGGCGTGCAGGTGACCCGCCGTGGTGGGCAGGTAGGGCGCGGCGCCGGCGTCCGCCTGAGGGGAAACAAGAGTCACGGCAAGGCACTCACACTCACACTCACACTCACACTCACATACCTT
>JAPQNM010000027.1:2854894-2862394 GCA_029783475.1 Metacarcinus magister | reverse complement strand
CAACCCAGCCACCCACCCACCCACCCCCAAATGAACACACCTTATGTTGCCTGACCTTCACAAAACAACCTTTATATCACAAGACCCTGAAATGACCTTCCTTACCATCCTTGCACTTCTCTCTCCTCTTCCCCTCCCTCCCACACCTGTCCCCACACCTGTCCACACACCTGTAACCCTTCATCTGAGTGCCACGCCCCTAACACACACACAAATACCTCTACATACCCATTCCTCCCTCTTACCTACACCCCTTTCCTCTTACCCTTGTACTTACCTTTACTCCTTTGCTTCCTATCCTTCCCTTTCCCACCACACAAACACACACCTGACTCCCCACACACACATCTGACAACCCTACACACACCTAACCCTCACACACACCCTCTCACACACACTTCACTTCCCCAAACACCCTCACACACACACACCTGTCACCCCTCCCACACCCACACACACACCTGTCACCCACCCACACACACACCTGACACCCACACTTACCATAGAGTGACCAAGGTACTCTGCCGCGTTGTCAGATATGTAGAGCAGCTTCCCGCCTTGTGTCAGCATCATGATAAAGCCATTCATTGCCTGAGGAGGGAAGGGAGATAAGGATACTGAAGGGGGGGGAGGGGAGAAGAGAAGGGGGAGGAAGATGGGAGGAGGAAACAGAAGGATATGGGAGAGAGAAAGGGAGGGTGAAACAGAAGGATAGGGGAGAGAGAGAGATGGGAGGGAGGAAGAGTAAGGGAGGGGAAGAGTTGGGGGGGTGTAGGGGAGGGATGGGGGGAAAGGGGGGAAGGGAGGAGGGAGAGAAAGGCTAATATGATCATGTTATTCGTCACACACACACACACACACATACATACATACACACACACACGCATACATACATACACACACATTTCTCGAGTTATTTGATCGTTAACTCGTGAGAAGCGAAGTGTGGAGGAGGAGGAGGAGGAGAGGAGGAGGAGGACGAGGAGGAGGAGGTGGAGGAGGAGAGATAAGTGGAAAAGGAAAGATGTTATTAGAAGGAAAATAAGATAAATGAGAAAGAAAAAATGGAGAAAAAAAACAGAGAGAAAGAGAGAGAGAGAGAGAGAGAGAGAGAGAGAGAGAGAGAGAGAGAGAGAGAGAGAGAGAGAGAGAGAGAGAGACTTACCTTAGAGAATCCCAGGTTAGGCGTTGGGCTTAAATTCTGTTCCTGTTCCTTGAAAACTGAAAGAAAACGTAAAACACCAAATTATTAGACACACACACACACACACACACACACACACACACACACACACACACACACACACACACACACACACACACACACACGCACACGCACACACACACACCCCAAAAAAACACATACAACACATACAGAAAAAAATACCCTAACACACCCATACCCACACCCCCCAAAAAAAAAATTTTAAAAATGTCAAAATAAATAATAATAATAATACTAATAATAATAATAATAATAATAATAATAATAATAATAATAACAACCTCCACCTTTACTCACGTTGTTGGAAGTAGTTACTCTTCCTCACATAGACACACACTAGAGCCATGAGCTGCAGCTGGGACAGGCGTTGGCGTGTTGAGGGAGGGAGAGGTAAGAGGTCTCGCAGCTGACAGATTTCCGCGTTGATCATATCCCTCCTCATCTTGGAGGCGCCCTTGGTGGACTTAGTGCCGTCGAAGCTGCTGGGAGGAGAGGCAAGGGCGTGGGTGAGGAGGTGAGGCATGGGCGTGAGTGGGCGTGTAGCGAGGGAGGGGGAAATGTATGGTTTATAGAGGGAAAATGTGTATAAATGAACTTTTGGTAAATTGGTTACTATGGAAATGGGAGGAAAGGGAGAAGGAATGGAGGGATGGAGGGAAGGGGAGGAGGTATGGATAGAAATGAGAGTAAAGAGAGGAGAAGAGGAAGAGAAATGGAGAGAAAAGAGAGATGAAATAATGAAATGATGAAAAAAGAGAGAGAGAGAGAGAAAAAAAATGTGTTAAAGAGGAATGAGGTTGCAAAGTCTTCCTCTTCTTCTTCCTCTTTTTTCTTTTTTCATGTTTTTGTTTTTCAATTTTATGTTTACTTTCGTTTTTTTTTACCCTTTTCCTTCTCCTTTTCTTCCACTCCTCCTCCTCCTCCTCCTCCTCCTCCTCCTCCTCCTCCTCCTCCTCCTCCTCCTCCTCCTCCTCCTCCTCCTCCTCCCTTCTGAGGCGTGACGGTCGAAGGAGCGGAGACAATGAGAAGAGGAGGAGGAGGAGGAAGAAGAAGAGGAGGAGTAGAAGAAGGAGGAGGAGGAGGAAGAGGAGGAGGAGGAGGAGGAGACAATGAAAGGGGGAGGGACACTCAGAAGGACTTAACACCTCTCTCTCTCTCTCTCTCTCTCTCTCTCTCTCTCTCTCTCTCTCTCTCTCTCTCTCTCTCTCTCTCTCTCTCTCTCTCTCTCTCTCTCTCTCTCTCAGTAATTATTCAATCGTAATAATAATAATAATAATAAGGAAGAGGAGGAGGAGGAGGAGGAAGAAGCAGAAGAACAAAAAATAATAAGAAGAAAAAGAGTAAGAAGATGAGGTGGTAATAGATGTCAGGAGGCAAAAGTAAATGGGTCAAGAGTGTCAGGAGGAGGAGGAGGAGGAGGAAGAGGAGGAGGATGTCAGCTCTTCTCTAAGGAGGTGACAAGAGAGATGTGAAAAATCAACAGAAGGTGATAGGAGGTGACAGCAGTGTTTCTCTCTCTCTCTCTCTCTCTCTCTCTCTCTCTCTCTCTCTCTCTCTCTCTCTCTCTCTCTCTCTCTCTCTCTCTCTCTCTCTCTCTCTCTCTCTCTCTCTCTCTCTCTCGTTCCGTTGACACAAGTCTTTTTACTCTTGTTTGTCTGTTATTATAATTATTTCAAGTCATGGTATTTGGCAGGTATTCAAGCCCTGGTCCAGATCATTAGGTGTGTGTGTGTGTGTGTGTGTGTGTGTGTGTGTGTGTGTGTGTGTGTGTGTGTGTGTGTGTAAGGGTTAAGCACTTTCACACATCTACACATACACACACACACCACCTACACACCTCCTATACACCTCTATACACACACACACACACACACACACACACACACACACACACACACACACACACACACACACACACACACAAGAAGGACACGACAAAAAAAACACACACACACCGAAGAGGACGTTTAAAAATTAACTAAGAAAAGACGAGAGCTCTCCTTCCCTTCCCTTCCCTCTCCTCCCCTCCCCTTCCCTTCCCTCCCCTCCCCTTCCCTTCCCTTCCCTTCCCTTCCCTTCCCTTCCCTTCCCTTCCCTTCCCTTCCCTTCCCTTCCCTTCCCTTCCCTTCCCTTCCCTTCCCTTCCCTTCCTTCTCTCTCCTTCCTATCCCAACCAAAGAGGAAAAATAATGACGAAAAATTACCACTCTGAAAACCTTGCCCAAGATTGTACAAATAGAGGAACCAGAACCAATCACACATCTTAATTTGAGGACTAAAATTTTCACCCTCAGCACAAGGAAGGGGAGGAGGGAAGGGGTGGAGATGGGGAGGGAAGATAGAGGGGGAAGAATGGAGGGAATGGGAGGAAGAATGGAGGGAAGATGGGAGTGAGAGGGGAGGGAATGGAAGGGAAGGGGGAAAGAATAGGGAGGAACGGAGGGAAGGGGGAAGAATGGAGGAGGAATAGAAAGAAATAGGAGTAAAGGAGGTGTATGGGAAGGAAAGGAGAGAAGAAGAGGAAGTGAAATGGAGAAAAAAGTGAGACAAACAATGAAAGAAGAGAGAGAGATAAGAGGGAAATGAGGATAAGGAAAGGAAGGAAATAGAATAAAATAGATAAATCAAAGAATAGAAGAGAATAACGAAGAGGAGAGAGGAGGAAGAGGAGGAGTTGGAGGAGGAGGAGGAGAAGGAGGAGGAGGAGAGAAAAAAGAAAACCAAGAAGGAAGAAAGAAAGATAGAAATAACAGAACATAATAAAAGATAAAGTAAGAAAAATATTGAAAAAAGGGAAGAGAGAGAGAGAAAGAGAGAGAGAGAGAGATAAGGAGGAGAAGGAAGGGAGATAAAAGAGGAGGAAGGGGAAGAGATGAACTAACATTAAAGAAAGGGGGAAGAGGAGAGGGAGGAGAGGGATATATAAACATGAAGAGGGAGGGGAAGGAAGAGAGGAGGGGAGAGAAGGGAGGGGGGTGAGATGGGCCAACATTTTTCGGGGGAAGGTGGAAGGGGGGGAGGGGAGGGGGGGTGAAAGATGGTTTGTACAGTGGAAGGTAAATATTAACCACCACGTCACTAACCTAAGTTTATTTGTCTTACTAACGAGGTGGTGGTGGTGGTAGTAGTAGTGGTAGTAGTAGTAGTAGTAGTGGTAGTAGTAGTAGTGGTGGTGGTGGTGGTAGTTATAATTTAGGTTCTAATTCACACCTCATTAAGTAAAGGTGAGGGAGAGAGAGAGAGAGAGAGAGAGAGAGAGAGAGAGAGAGAGAGAGAGAGAGAGAGAGAGAGAGAGAGAGAGATACCTTATTAAGTATTGAAATCAAGATATAAAGTGAAAAGTTAGGTTTAAGTAAAGTAAGGAGTTAGGAAGGGTGGAAAGAAAGTGTTAAGTTAGGAATGAATGAAATCTTATACACTCTCTCTCTCTCTCTCTCTCTCTCTCTCTCTCTCTCTCTCTCTCTCTCTCTCTCTCTCTCTCTCTCTCTCTCTCTCTCTCTCTTTCCTCCAAAATCCCTTTATTCTCACCCATTCTCTTTCCAATCCCAATCATCTCCTTTTCACTCCCTATTCTCTCCCTTCTCACTCCCCTTTCACTCCCTTTTCACTCCCTTTCCCAATCCCTTTTCACTCCCTTTTCACTCCCTTTCTCAATCCCTTTCCAATCCCCTTTCCAATCCCTTCCCTGGTGACCCCTTGAGGCTTCCTGTCGGATTAACACTTCAATTAATTTAGATAAAGCTTTTGTTGTCCTCGCAAACACACATTTTAACCTCAAACCCAGCTGACTCACGCCTCGAGGCCACTCAACAAGCGTGTACACATAATCCTTCGCGGCCACTCACCAAGCATTACTACCTCTACCTCTCTCTCTCTCTCTCTTTCTCTCTCTCTCTGTCTCTTTTTCTCTTATTGTGTTCTTTCTTATATTTTTGTTGATGTAAAATGAGGGAAGGAAAGTGAGATTTTTTTTTGTGTGTGTGTGTGTGTGTGTGTGTGTGTGTGTGTGTGTGTGTGTGTTTTCTTTTGCTCTCTTTCGTGACAAGTATTACATTACGTCTATATTATTGAGAGAGAGAGAGAGAGAAAAGAAAAAAAATGTGTGTGTGTGTGTGTGTGTGTGTGTGTGTGTGTGTGTGTGTGTGTGTGTGTGTGTGTGTGTGTGTGTGTGTGTGTGTACGTAAATGAACCAAACTGGACAGCAAACTTAAACAACTGTGTGTGGCTTCACCGCAGGAGGAGGAGGAGGAGGAAGAGGAGGAGGAGGAGGAGGAGGAGGAGGAGAAGAATCGTCTGTGTCGCTTGAGTGATTTCACACAATACTCACTCTTATCCGCCCTTCACCCTATTTTTTCATCTCTCTCTCTCTCTCTCTCTCTCTCTCTCTCTCTCTCTCTCTCTCTCTCTCTCTCTCTCTCTCTCTCTCTTTTTCTGGTTCTATTGAAAGTGAAGGAAATAGGTTAAGGAATGTAAGTGAATAGAATTGAATGAAAGTGAAAAACGAATGAATTAGTTTAGTTATTATTATTATTATTATTATTATTATTATTATTATTATTATTATTTTTATTTTTATTATAGGTAATAAAAATAAATTGACTTTGTGTAAACATTTTTAGTACAATTTTAAAGAGAAGAAAAGGAGGAGGAGGAGGAGGAGGAGAAGGGGGTGGTGAGACAAGCAGAAGGAGGAGGATAAGGAGAAAGAGGAGGGGATGAGGAGGAAGAAGAAGGCAGACGAGTCAAAGAAGAAGGAGGAGGAGGAGGAGGAGGAGGAGGAAGGATTGTTTAGTGAATGACAATCGTTTTCTTCTTAACCTGTTCCCATCTTCTGTTGATTCTGGAGCGGTGGGTGACTCGGGTAATTCTTCGCGTCTAGTAAATGTTTCTCGTGCCCAGGAAAGGAAGGTTTCAAATGTGTTCTAATACTCCTATTCCTTATACTTTTTACTTATATTTATACCTATACTTATTACTTATTACTTATACTTATATTTATACATTACTGGATAAGTTTAATGTTAAGTGTATTTATAAGTTTTAAAAGAGAGATAGAGAGATGAAAGAAAATATATATATAAAAGAGAATTAAGTAAGAGAGAGAGAGAATACAATTTTTTTTATACGTATTGGTGATGTTAAGAGTTTTATGTGTGTGTGTGTGTGTGTGTGTGTGTGTGTGTGTGTGTTTAAGAAATTGTGTGTGTAATATATATATGTGGATGTGTGTGTTCTTTTGTGTGTTGTAAGTTTAAAGGTATGTGTGTGTGTGTGTGTGTGTGTGTGTGTGTTTGTACAGCCTTGAGCTTCCTCCTAACCTTTAACCTCTAATTACCTATGTCGAAGATGACTTATTCCTCCTCCTCCTCCTCCTTTCTCTTCCTTTGGTCGTCGTTGTCATTTTCCTCTTCTTCACAAAGCCATATAATAATAATAATAATAATAATAATAATAATGATAATAATAATAATAATAATAATAATAATTATAATAATAAAACATTCCCTTATATAAAAAAGAAAAGAAAAAGAGAGAGAAAAAAGTCACAAGTGTAAATTCCTTTGATAAAAATCCAATGTCACGCAGAATGACGTCACAGAGAGAGAGAGAGAGAGAGAGAGAGAGAGAGAGAGAGAGAGAGAGAGAGAGAGAGAGAGAGAGAGAGAGAGAGAGAGAGACACACACACACACGCACGCACACACACACAGACAGACAGACTTGAAAACACGTAAATGTTGACTGAACTAAATATTTGGCAACACTTGATCATCTGTGTCAAAATGTTTCGTTCATCCCCGCGCTGTACCTTCCCACATTGTTTCGCTCTTATTTCACGTTATTAAAGTAGACAAAAGCGAGCGTTGATTTTTGGTAATTAAGAAGTAGTAGAAGTAGTAGTAAAAGTAAAAGTAAAAGTAGAAATAGAAGTAGAAAAGATCACTATTTTATGTCCCTTTGAAATCACCTGAGATTCTACGCATTTCTTCTTCCTCCTCCTCCTCCTCCTCCTCCTCCTCCTCCTCCTCCTCCTCCTCCTCCTCCTCCTCCTCCTCCTCCTCCTCCGCCGATAAATCAAACCAAACAGACAAAAAAACAAACACACAAACACACACACACAAAAAATAATAATGATAATCTTGACAAAGTATTTTCTACCAAACGGAAAAAAAAACGAAAAAAAAGATGAATAACAAATGATGATAAAAAAAAGATAGAATTGAAAGAAAAAAACAGAGAGAGAGAGAGAGAGAGAGAGAGAGAGAGAGAGAGAGAGA
>JAPQNM010000027.1:2809884-2829884 GCA_029783475.1 Metacarcinus magister | reverse complement strand
CTCTCTCTCTCTCTCTCTCTCTCTCTCTCTCTCTCTCTCTCTCTCTCTCTCCCCCTCTTTTTTATCTCTCTCTACCTATCAATATTTATAAACAATTACTCTTCTTGTGCAGTGAAGCGAGAGAGAGAGAGAGAGAGAGAGAGAGAGAGAGAGAGAGAGAGAGAGAGAGAGCGTGACGTCATGGTTCCTGGTTTGACCTTTGACCTCACGTGACCTTTTGCAACCCTTCTTCAGGCCTTTATTGGGGCCATATAGTGCTGGGAGAGAGAGAGAGAGAGAGAGAGAGAGAGAGAGAGAGAGAGAGAGAGAGAGAGAGAGAGAGAGAGAGAGAGAGAGAGAGAGAGAGAGAGAATAGCTGGAAGAATGACTAACAAGAATTAAAGTGTATTTCTAAACTTCCCTCCCTCCCTCCCTCCCTCCCTCCCTCCCTCCCTCCCTTGTAAATGTGAGTAAAGGTAGGAGGAGGTAATTTCCTGGACAAAAAAATGAAGAGAGAAGAGGAGGGAGGGAGGGAGGAAGGAGGGAAGGAAGAAGGGAGGGAGGAAGAGAGGGAGGGAGGGTGAGCATCGACCTTGTCAAGCGTCAATAATCATCGTTCATCTACACCTTAGTGACGTACGTACGATAACTTTCATCTTGGTACGATAGCTGTCATTTGTTGATAATAATGATGATGATGATAGTAATAATAATAATAATAATAAATAGTAATAGTAATAGTAATAAGGGTAATAATAATGATAATGAAATACTTATAAATCTCTGTGTTGTGTTAGGCTTCAGTATTCGTTTAAGTTCTTATCTAAACCTATAACTTGTGTAGCAATAGTAGTAGTAGTAGTAGTAGTAGTAGTAGTAGTAGTAGTAGTAGTAGTAGTAGTAGTAGTAGTAGTAGTAGTAGTAGTAATAGTAATAGTAGTAATAATAATAATAACAATTGTATTAATTGTAATAATAGTATTAGTAATAGGTTATGATAGTAATGGGTATTAATAGTAGTAGTAATAGTAATGATAGCAATAGTAATAGGTAATAATAGTAGTAGTAATGGGTAATAGTAGTAGTAATAGTTATAATAGTAGTAGTAATATCAGGTTTCTAGAAATGACCTTCTTACTCTTTTGACTCACCTTGGGGCGGTTCACACACCTTCCATCACCCTTGTGTGTGTGTGTGTGTGTGTGTGTGTGTGTGTGTGTGTGTGTGTGTGTGTGTGTGTGTGTGTGTGTGTGTGTGTGTGTGTGTGTGTGTGTGTGTGTGTGTGTGTGTGTGTGTGTGTGTGTGTGTGTGTGTGTGTGTGTGTGTGTGTGTTTATGTCTGTGTCTGTGGCTGAAAATGTTTAAGACACTCTGAAGTTATACACACACACACACACACACACACACACACACACACACACACACGTCTGAGGAAAGATTGTTTGGGAAATAATACAAAATTAAAAGAAATTATGATTAAGGAAGGAAGGAAAGAAAGGAAAGGAAAGGAAAGGAAGGAAAGGAAAGAAAAGGAAAGGGAAGGAAGGAATGAAAGAAAAGGAAAGGATGGAAGGAAGGAAAGAAAAGGAAAGGATGGAAGGAAGGAAGGAAGGAAGGAAAGAAAAGGAAAGGAAAGGAAGGAAGGAAGGAAGGAAAGGAAGGACAGACAGAGGCATGTCGGTAGTACTAGGAGTTGACCATCAGGGAAGGAGGGAGGGAAGGGAGGAAAGGAGGGAGGGAAAGATTGAAGAAGGAAGGGAGGGAGGGAAGGAGGGAGGGGATGGTAGTAATAATAATAATGAAGTGAGCTTTGGCGGGTTGGTTTGAAGGAGGAGGAGGAGGAGGAGGTGGTGGTGGAGGAGGAGGAGAATTAGGAAGAGAAGGAAAGAATGAAGAAAAAGATGGAAAGAGGATAATATTGAGAAAGAGAAAAAAACAAAGAAAAGTTAATGAAAGGAAAGAAAAGGAGAAGGAAGAAGAATGGAAAGAAGGAAATGGAAGAGGAGGAGAAGGAGTAGAAAGAGTAGAAGGGTAAGGGTTAGGTTAGGTTAAGTTAAGTTTGGTTAGGTTTGGTTAGGTTAGGTTAGGTTTGGTAGGAGTATAAGGAGTAGCAGTATAAGGAGGAGTAGTATCAGTAGTAGTAGTATAAGGAGTAGTAGTATAAGTAGTAGGAGTATAAGTAGTAAGAGTATAAGGAGTAGTAATATAAGGAGTAGTAGTATAAGGGTAAGGAGGAGGAGTATAAGGAGTAGTAGTATAAGTAGTAAGAGTATAAGGAGTAAGGGAGGGAAGGGAGGGGGGGGGGGTAGAATGTTGGGTGTAGCTAGATGGGGGTCAGGTGGTGTGACCTCAGTGTGTGTTAGTGACCACTGCCTTGGGACCATCGTGACGGAGCCAAGCAACACCACGCAATCTGAGGGAGCAGGACGAGGAGGAGGAGGAGGAGGAGGAGGTGGTGGTGGTGGAGGAGGAGGAGGAGGAGGAGGAGGATCAGTGGACTCGATGTGGTCAGTTTGTTGTGGAAGGAGAGAGAAAAAAACTTAAGATCATTTGGTTTGAGTTAAGAGAATGTGTGTGTGTGTGTGTGTGTGTGTGTGTGTGTGTGTGTGTGTGTGTGTGTGTGTGTGTGTGTGTGTGTGTGTGTGTCTATGTATGTCTCTCTCTCTCTCTCTCTCTCTCTCTCTCTCTCTCTCTCTCTCTCTCTCTCTCTCTCTCTCTCTCTCTCTCTCTCTCTCTCTCTCTCTCTCTTTTAACCTTCCCTCGCCTAGCACCTGTTCCCTAATACACACGCACATAAACACACACACACACACACACACACACACACACACACACACACACACACACACACACACACACAGTTTGCTACACACCTTCGGAAAATACACTTATACATACATACACTTATACATACATACATGAATACATACATACATAAATACACACATGACTGGCATTTCCTGTTTGTTTTCGTCAATGATCACAAAGTTTCCTCCAGTGTGTGTGTGTGTGTGTGTGTTGTGTGTGTGTGTGTGTGTGTGTGTGTGTGTGTGTGTGTTAAAAGTTCCTCTCAATGTATCCGGGTCATCTTCTTTCGGCCCTCCTTCCCTCCCCTCCCCCTTCCCTCCCTCCCTCCCTCCCTCCCTCCCTCCCTCCCTCCCTCCCTCCCTCCCTATCTCCCTCCCTCCCTCCACTATTTAGAAGTTGGTTCCCATGGGTGTGTGGCCAGCCTCGCGTGCAGCCTCCCTCCCTTCCCTCCCTCCCTCCCTCCCTCCCTCCCTCCCTCCCTCCCTCCCTTCCCTTCCTCCCTCCCTTCCCTCCCTCCCTCCCTGGCACTCTGCAAGGCTCAAGGGTGGTCATTGGTCACCTTTCCTCCCTTTCCTCCCTCCTGTCCTCTTTACCTCCCTCCCTCCCTCCCTCCCTCCCTCCCTCCCTCCATTCCCTCTTTTATTCCCTCCACTCCCTTCCTCCTTCCTTCCCTCCCTCCTTCCCTCTATCTCTAAGTAACTTCTTTACCTACCTCCTTCCTTCCCTTCCTCCCTCCCTCCTCCTCCTTCACACCCTCTCTTCCCTCCCTCCCTCCCTCTCCTTCCCTCCCTCCTTCCCTCCTTCTGGCTGACCATTACCCTCCCCCCACCGCCTGCGGAGGCTACCGTGACCCGAGAGAGAGAGAGAGAAGAGAGAGAGAGAGAGAGAGAGAGAGAGAGAGAGAGAGAGAGAGAGAGAGAGAGAGAGAATCAGACCGAGATTCTGAGAAAGATAACAAGATTAAAGCAATAAAATGTATTCGATAGACAAACAAAAGCAAGATATAAAACCAAGATTAAGAGAGAGAGAGAGAGAGAGAGAGAGAGAGAGAGAGAGAGAGAGAGAGAGAGAGAGAGAGAGAGAGAGAGAGAGAGAGAGAGAGAGAGAAGAAAAAAAAAGAGAAAGAAAGAAAAAAAACAGTTGGATATAAACATGTTAAGAAGTGTGTGTGTGTGTGTGTGTGTGTGTGTGTGTGTGTGTGTGTGTGTGTATTTGTGTGATCTCTACGAATAATTTATCTCCTTTTCTTCTCCCTCCCTTCCCTCCTTCCCTCCCTCCCTCCTTCCCTCCTTCTCTCCTTCTCTCCCTCCCTCCCTCCCTCCCTCCCTTCGTCTACCTTATAATTTTCATTCGCTATATCACGAATTGAGATCAAGAGAGAGAGAGAGAGAGAGAGGAGAGAGAGAGAGAGAGAGAGAGAGAGAGAGAGAGAGAGAGAGAGAGTGAGAGATTAACTGGTAAAAAAAATATATAGCTAATTATAATCACAGTAAAACATAAAACTGGAAATAGATAGAAAGAAAAAGAAGAAGAAGAAGAAGAAGGGAATAGAGAGAGAAATGAAAAACTAGTAATTATCTTCATTTATCTATCATTTTAACATATTTATTATCATCCCTTCCATTGCCCTTTCTTTCTCTCCCTTATATATTCATTGTGTTTATTATTTATTGCTGTTATTCCTCTTTATTGCCATTCCTTCTCTTCCTTCCTTCTTTCTTTTTTTCTCCTCTCAGAATATTTGTTGATAATTATCGATATTTTTTCCTCTCTATCTGTTTAATTTTATTTGTATTCATCTATTTTTTCTTTATTTCATTTATTTTCGTTACTCTTTTATTCTTATTTACATACATTACTACTACTACTACTACTACCACCACCACCACCTCTCTCTCTCTCTCTCTCTCTCTCTCTCTCTCTCTCTCTCTCTCTCTCTCTCTCTCTCTCTCTCTCTCTCTCTCTCTCTCTCTCTCTCTCTCTCTCTCTCTCGTGACCTTGCAAGGCTCACCTATCCATCACCTCACCTTAATTAGCATCAGCCGTCCAGGTGTCAAGGCAAAGGTGAGAAACGACAACACAACCCGCAAGCTTACACCCCCCCTCACCCCCCCCCCTCTCTCTCTCTCTCTCTCTCTCTCTCTCTCTCTCTCTCTCTCTCTCTCTCTCTCTCTCTCTCTCTCTCTCTCTCTCTCTCTCTCTCTCTCGTTCGCGCTCGCTCTATTTCTTGTTTTATGATTATTTTTGTCTTTAAAATTACAGAGGTTGCAATGCGATCTTAAGTAGTAATCCTGAGGTGGTGGTGGTGGTGGTGGAAGGATGTTTACTTCTCTACTTGTTTTTGTTCTTGTTTCTTTGTTCTTGTTCATGTTCTTGATTCTTCTCATCCTCCTCCTCCTCTTCCACGCGGACTGCCTCGTTAGGTTGCTGTTGTTAAATAATGGTTGAAGCAAGGGTGAAATACAGTTTGATATTATAGTAATGATGAAAATAAGTCCAGATTCGTGTTCAGCATGACCGAAAACCTCATTGTACCAATTTTCATGAGATTCGGAGGTGTGGAAATTTGCATGAAATTTCGTAGGGTACACCCTTAGAATTTTTGAGATAAATCACATATTTTGAAATAACTCGAAATGTTTTGGGTTTACGTAAAAAACATATAGAATATAAAAGAAAGAGCAGGAGACGTTCGTTCTAATGAGCTATATTAAAATTGAATTGGAATGTAATTATAGATGTAGGAGTGTAAAGTATTATGCATTAATTTCTTTCATAAAATTATAATTTTCTTCATAGGTATTTGAGTTATTGGAAAGATGATGACTATATGGGATATACATTATCAAACTCCATAACTTTACTTCTATACAACTTTCCTGTAGGACTAATATTTACGTAGTAAAATGGGAAAAAACTTTTTCGACCTCAATTCTGGTGGAATTTACGGGCCACAAAATGGAAAATCCAAATATTATAGTAATGACAAAACTAATTCCAGATTCGTGATCAGCATGACCGATAACACCTTGGTAACAATTTTTTATGAGTTGTGTTGAAATAAAATGAGAAAAACATTTTCGACCTCAATTCTGGTGGAATTTTTTGCCACCTTCGGCTGGAGGGATGGATGGGAGGGGAGGAGCCTTCCACTGTACTATCCTTTATCTGAATCAAGTAGTTAGTGTAGAGTAATTATATCAAACAGCCTTTGCAGGGACCCTAGGGTCTGTTGCTGTTTGTGTTCCCTTGTATTCTTCTTGTATTCCTCTTCCTTTTCTTCCTCCTTCCTTCCTCCTCCTCCTCCTCCTCCTCCTCCTCCTCCTCCTCCTCCTCCTCCTCCTCCTCCTCCTCCTCCTCCCTTCCTCCTCCTCCTCCCTTCCTCCTCCTCCTCCGCCTCCCCCTTCACCACCTATATGTCCATCATTCACAACAACAACAATAATAAAAACAATGATAATAATAACAAAAACAATAATAACAACGAAATCAACAAGGAGGAGGAAGAGAATAATAATAATAACAACGATAATAGATAAAAAAAATTAAGAGAGAGAGAGAGAGAGAGAGAGAGAGAGAGAGAGAGAGAGAGAGAGAGAGAGAGAGAGAGAGAGAGAGAGAGAGAGAGAGAGACAGGACCCTTAAGTCTTTAATAGAACGTTTGACGGGAAATATGACCTCTTGTTTTTTGTGAGTGTGTGGTCAAGAGGAGGAGGAGGAGAAGGAGGAGGAGGAAGAAGAAGAAGAAGAGGAGGAGGAGGAGGAAATGGTTGGTGGGCTCAATGACAAATACTACAAACTATCAATTAACTAAGATTGTTTAGTAATTAGAGAGAGAGAGAGAGAATATAAAAAAAACACCCATAAAATACTTCTTGTTTAAATTAATAATAAAAAAAAACTTTAAAAAAATACTCAATTTCTACTTTCCCTTCCAAGACTAAAAAAAAAAAATAATAAAATAAAATAAAATAAAAAAAGAATCATATATTGAATAAAAAAAATTCTTACCTGTGAAAAAAATATTATACAAAAAAAAAGAAGAAAGAAGTTTGATTGATTACATAATTACTTTGAATTATTACTTGTATATATTTTTACCTTTCTTAACCCATTCAGTTCTCTCGGCACACCGTATGTGCCAGCAGCGTCTCCCTCTCCTGTGTTTGCAGCACGACGTCTGTGCCAAGATCTTTATATCATTCCCATGCATATACCAAACGTATGATGACAATAAGTATAGGCCATGTAACAACTTTTATCATTATTTACAAATTTCTATATTCTTATGTATCAGAAATACCGTTCATATGAGTATTTATGTGATATTCAATAGATAATTTTCCGGTACGATAACTGCGGTTTGGCAACACCGCCGGCAGCAATATATAACCGTCGCTCCGTCGGCCGTCAGCGACGGGCTCTTCTAGCTAGCATTAGATATTGGATATTGAAAATATTGGAAATATTGGAAATATCATTGAAGCATCTGATACACCTAATTAAACTGTACAACTGTCATTATGAATATTTGTTTTATGACTAATAATTACGCAGTAAAATGAAACTTAATATTTATATATAAATATGACATTCCTCCTCATTTTCCCGAAAGCTATTAGAGATATTGGAAATATCGTTGCAGCATCTGATACACCTAATTAAACTGTACAACTGATATTATGAATATTTGTTCTATGACTAATAATTAAGCAGTAAAATGAAACTTAATATTTATATAAAAACATGACTTTCCTCCTCATTTTCTCGAAAGCTATTAGAAATATTGGAAATATCATTGCAGCATCTGATACACCTAATTAAACTGTACAACTGATATTATGAATATTTGTTCTATGGCTAATAATTACGCAGTAAAATGAAACTTAATATTTATATAAAAACATGACTTTCCTCCTCATTTTCTCGAAAGCTATTAGAGATATTGGAAATATCATTGCAGGTTCTGATACACCTAATTAAACTGTACAACTCTCATTATGAATATTTGTTCTATGACTAATAATTACGCAGTAAAATTAAACTTAATATTTATATAAAAACATGATTTTCCTCCTCATTTTCTCGAAAGCTATTAGAGATATTGGAAATATCACTGCAGCATCTGATAGACCTAATTAAACTGTAAATTTGACATTATGAATATTTGTTCTATGACTAATAATTACGCAGTAAAATGAAACTTAATATTTATATATAAACATGACTTTCCTCCTCATTTTCCCGAAAGCTATTAGAGATATTGGAAATATCATTGCAACATCTGATACACCTAATTGAACTGTAAAACTGGTATTATGAATATTTGTTCTATGACTAATAATTACGCAGGAAAATGAAACTTAATATTTATATAAACATGACTTTCCTCCTCATTTTCCCGAAAGCTATTAGAAATATTGGAAATATCATTGCAGCTTCTGATACACCTAATTAAACTGTACAACTGTAATTATGAATATTTGTTTTATGACTAATAATTACGCAGTAAAATTAAACTTAATATTTATTTAAAAACATGAATTTCCTCCTCATTTTCCCGAAAGCTATTAGAGATATTGGAAATATCATTGCAGCATCTGATACACCTAATTAAACTGTACAACTGTCATTATGAATATTTGTTCTATGACTAACAATTACGCAGTAAAATTAAACTTAATATTTATTTAAAAACATGACTTTCCTCCTCATTTTCTCGAAAGCTATTAGAGATATTGGAAATATCATTACAGCATCTGATACACCTAATTAAACTGTACAACTGTCATTATGAATATTTGTTCTATGACTAATAATTACTCAGTAAAATGAAACTTAATATTTTTATATAAACATAACTTTTCTCCTCATTTCCTCGAAAGCTATTAGAGATATTGGAAATATCATTGCAGCATCTGATACATCTAATTAAACTGTACAACTGTCATTATGAATATTTGTTCTATGACTAATAATTACGCAGTAAAATGAAACTTAATATTTATATAAAAACATGAATTTCCTCCTCATTTTCTCAAAATCTATTAGAGATATTGGAAATATCATTGCAGCATCTGATAGACCTAATTAAACTGTAAAACTGAAATTATGAATATTTGTTCTATGACTAATAATTACGCAGTAAAATGAAACTTAATATTTATATAAAAACATGACTTAACTCGTCATTTTCCCGAAAGCTATTAGAGATATTGGAAATATCATTTCAGCATCTGATACACCTAATTAAACTGTACAACTGTCATTATGAATATTTGTTCTATGACTAATAATTACGCAGTAAAATGAAACTTAATATTTATATATAAACATGACTTTCCTCCTCATTTTCCCGAAAGCTATTAGAGATATTGGAAATATCATTGCAGCATCAGATACACCTAATTAAACTGTAAAACTGATATTATGAATATTTGTTCTATGACTAATAATTACGCAGTAAAATTAAACTTAATATTTATTTAAAAACATGACTTTCCTCCTCATTTTCTCGAAAGCTATTAGAGATATTGGAAATATCATTGCAGCATCTGATACAACTAAATAAACTGTACAACTGTCCTTATGAATATTTGTTCTATGACTAATAATTACGCAGTAAAATGAAACTTAATTTTTATATAAAAACATGACTTTCTTCCTCATTTTCTCGAAAGCTATTAGAGATATAGGAAATATCATTGCAGCATCTGATACACCTAATTAAACTGTACAACTCTCATTATGAATATTAGTTCTATGACTAATAAATACGCAGTAAAATGAAACTTAATACTTATATAAAAACATGATTTTCCTCCTCATTTTCTCGAAAGCTATTAGAGATATTGGAAATATCATTACAGCATCTGATAGACCTAATTAAACTGTAAAACTGAAATTATGAATATTTGTTCCATGACTAATAATTACGCAGTTAAATTAAACTTTATATTTATATAAAAACATGACTTTCCTCCTAATTTTCTAGAAAGCTATTAAAGATATTGGAAATATCATTACAGCATCTGATACACCTAATTAAACTGTACAACTGTCATTATGAATATTTGTTCTATGACTAATAATTACTCAGTAAAATGAAACTTAATATTTTTGTATAAGCATAACTTTTCTCCTCATTTCCTCGAAAGCTATTAGAGATATTGGAAATATTATTGCAGTATCTGATATACCTAATTATACTGTACAACTGTCATTACTAATATTTGTTCTATGACTAATAATTACGCAGTAAAATGAAACTTAATATTTATATAAAAACATGAATTTCCTCCTCATTTTCTCGAAAGCTATTAAAGATATTGGAAATATCATTGCAGCATCTGATACACCTAATTAAACTGTAAAACTGATATTATGAATATTTGTTCCATGACTAATAATTACGCAGTAAAATTAAACTTTATATATATATAATAACATGAATTTCCTCCTCATTTTCCCGAAAGCTATTAGAGATATTGGAAATATCATTGCAGCCTCTGATACACCTAATTAAACTGTACACTTGTCATAATGAATATTTGTTCTATGACTAATAATTACGCAGTAAAATGAAACTTAATATTTATATAAAAACATGACTTTTCTCCTCATTTTCTCGAAAGCTATTAGAGATAATGGATATATCACTGCAGCATCTGATACACCTAATTAAACTCTACAACTGTCATTATGAATATTTGTTCTATGACTAATAATTACGCAGTAAAATGAAACTTAATATTTATATAAAAACATGACTTTCCTCCTCATTTTCCCGAAAGCTATTAGAAATATTGGAAATATCATTGCAGCATCTGATACACCTAATTAAACTGTACAACTGTCATTATGAATATTTGTTCTATGACTAATAATTACGCAGTAAAATGAAACTTAATATTTATATAAAAACATGACTTTCTTCCTCATTTTCTCTCTCACTCTCTCTCTCTCTCTCTCTCTCTCTCTCTCTATATATATATATATATATATATATATATATATATATATATATATATATGCATATATATATAAATATATATATATATATATATATATATATATATATAGTATATATATATATATATATATATATATATATATATATATATATATATATAGATATATGTGTATATTTATATATATATATATATATATATATATGTATATATATATATATATATATATATAAATATATATATATATATATATATATATATATATATATGTATATATATATATATATATATATATATATATATATATATGTATATATATATATATATATATATATATATATATATATAAATATATATATATATATATATATATATATATATATATATATATATATATATATATGATGAGGTGGGTGGCATATCATATGTCTGGCAACGCGCTTCCCTCATATCATGGCTTTGAAATCGTTTTGTATTCAACTTCAATGCTGTATAACTTATGTAACTTAAGACTAAACGATGTGTTGATGCCACTGTTCAAATCGGATAAACCAGGAGAAATTTACTATCCTAAGCATATTATTCAATGTATAGATTGAAAATTCATAAATTATTAGATCACAGGCGATACAAGAAACTTTTTGCATTATTACGGTGAATGGGTTAATTACTTGTACAATTCTCCTTCACCTTTTTCATGACTTAAAGAGAGAGAGAGAGAGAGAGGGAGAGAGAGAGAGAGAGAGAGAGAGAGAGAGAGAGAGAGAGAGAGAGAGAGAGAGAGTATACATTACTATACTTCATATTTTCTCTGAGTTAAATTTCTGTCTGACCGTCTATGTATGTATGTATATATGTATGTATAAATGTATGTATGTATGTGCAGGTCAAGGTAGGTCACTCCCACGGTCTGGCCTGCACCTGACCTGCGCTGGACCCTTAGGGAGGCAAATTGGCAAGGTAGTTTTACCCTCCCTCCCTCCCTCCCTCCCTCCCTCCCTCCCTCCCTCCCTCCCTCTCTTTTTCACCATCAATCGCTTTCCTGCTTCTCTCTCTCTCTCTCTCTCTCTCTCTCTCTCTCTCTCTCTCTCTCTCTCTCTCTCTCTCTCTCTCTCTCTCTCTCTCTCTCTCTCTCTCTCTCTCTCTCTCTCTCTCTCTATTCCTCACACACACACACACACACACCCATCCAATCCCCATTTAACTTTCAACTGTATCTCAAATTCCTCCCCATTCCTTCCTCCCCATTCCTCCCATTCCTTCCTCCCCATTCCTTCCCATTCCTCCCCATCAATTTCCTCCCCATGAGAGACCCGCCTTCCCCCAAACACAGTCCAAGGCACGTATCATGAAAATTGAACCCTACTCTGCCTGCACGCCTCTCCTGGCTTCCTATTGGCTGGTTTTTCCGGGAGCTGACCACTGGCTAGCTAAATTACACCCTCGAGGCATCTGGCTGGCTCTTTCGCTCCCTCTGATTGGCTGAGATGATTCTGAGTTAGCCAATCATGGGTGAGATTCTTGTTCGTCTGTCTGCTTCTCCTCCTCCTCCTTTTTTTTTTTTATTCTTGTTCTCTCTCTTTCTTTCTCTTTCTCTCGCTTGTCGATTTTGTTAAGTATTTTTCGTAAAGTTATGGAAAGAAAGAGAAAGAGAGAGAGAGAGAATGTATAAAGAATGCAAAGTTGTAATAATAATAATAATAATAATAATAAATGATTGATAAGAACTAATGATATAGCGTAAAATGACAAAATAATTAAGACAAATATAATAAATGTTTCGTTGCAAAGAATGTTTAGTCGAGAAATAAAGAGGAAAAAAAAAAAAAGTAATGAATGTCAAACGATTAAGTGTGTGTGTGTGTGTATGTGTGAGCAGGGAATCTTTGCGTGTGTGCGTGTGCGAAGATACAGGACGGGGTTATGTGCCGGGTACAGTGTGTGTGTATGTGCGTGTATGTGCGTGTGCGTGTATGTGCGTATGTGTGTGTGTACAGGAGTGGTCAGTGCAGGGCAGAGGCAGCGTGGGAAGCTAGATAATCAAGGGAGTCCAGACATGCAACACACACACACACACACACACACACACACACACACACACACACACACACACACACACACACACACACACACACACACACACCCCAAAACACCTCTCCATATTTGTGTAGCATAAGGGTGGGTGTGTAATCCGCCCGCACACCCCTAATTATTTTCATATATCGTACATATTCTTCCCTGATTAATGGTTAACCTCGCCTCCCCTTATCATTAAACTTGAGAGGAGTGGCTAGCAGCATCACCGACTTGGCTTAACTGGGCAGTGGTCAGTTCAACCCGCCCCGCCCACCCGCCCAACCCGTGGGAATACCCTTAGGTCCTGTATCCAGCGTTTCGTGTCGTGTCTGTGATGCTGTGGGTGGGTTGGGGTGGGTGGGTGGGCTAGGGTGGGTCTGGGCTGGACTGTGGCGGGTCACGGGGTGTTGAAGAAGTGGACGGTAGGACAAGAAGGGTGGAGGGTGTTTGGTGGTGGGTGACTGGGTGGGTTTGGGTGTGTTTTGGTGGGTTTGGGTGTGTTTGTGGTTGTGTTAGGGTGTGTTTGGTTGTGTTTGTGGGTGTATTAGAGTGTGTGTTAGAGGTGTGTTTGTGGGTGTGTATGGGGGTGTATTAGGGTGTTTTTTTGGGTATTTTAGTGTGTTTCAATGATTTTCAGACGATGTTTCAGTGTGTTTCAGCAATGCAATACAGGCTTCGTGGGTGTAATTAGGTTTTGAAAATACACACCATAGTTTCTTAATGATAATTGAGTCTGACACGAGTAGTAGTAGTAGTAGTAGTAGTAGTAGCAATAGTAGTAGTAGTAGTAGTAGTAGCAATAGTAGTAGTAGTAGTAGTAGTAGTAGTAGTAGTAGTAGTAGTAGTAGCAGCAGTAGTAGCAGTAGCAGTAGTAGTAGTAGTAGTAGTAATCTCTTTGTTTTAGTAATGATGATTAAGTGTAGTTGCATAAAGAGAGTTACTTAGGAAGGAAAGGAAGAAGACATATAGAGAGAGAGAAAGATATAATGGGCGTGTGGGCGTGTGGGTCAGTCTGTGGGTCACTTGGGGGGGGGGAGGGGCTGTCATTAAAAACCCAAGCAATAACCTGAAAGTTACGTGTCAGGTGTAATAACTTTAACACGACTAGTCTCTCGCTATCAACATTATCAGCTGGCTCCCCCTCGCCCCGCCCACACCCACCTATACTGCCCTCCCATTGGTCCGTCCTCAGGCTTCCCCCACGTTGATTGGTTGTCTGGTGTGGTGTGGGCGTGGCTTGCTTCCTCTGTTTTGTGTAATTAAAGAGCCAATCAAGTTCTATCAGTCATTTTTTCATGCATGGGTGTGTGTGTGTGTGTGTGTGTGTGTGTGTGTGTGTCTGTGTCTGTGTGTGTGTGTTTTGTATTCTTTCGTAATTGTTATTGTTATTATCATTATTATTATTTTTATTATTTTTATTTATTATTATTATTATTATTATTAGTGATTATTTATTTATTTATTTATTTATTTTGTCTTTAAACATCTTTTTTTTTTTATCTTTTTTATGCATTTTTTTGTATATATATTTTTTTCTTTCTTAAATTTCACATTATTCCATATTTTCTTTCTTTCTTTCTTTCTTTCTTTCTTTCTTTCTTTTCTTTGTTCTCTCGTTCTTTTCTTCTCTCTTCTTCGTCTTGTCTTTTGTTTTATCTTAATTATCTCTCTCTCTCTCTCTCTCTCTCTCTCTCTCTCTCTCTCTCTCTCTCTCTCTCTCTCTCTCTCTCTCTCTCTCTCTCTCTCTCTCTCTGTCTCTCTCTCTCTCTCTCTCTCTCTCTCTCTCTCTCTCTCTCTCTCTCTCTCAGGACAGTCTCACTAACACATTCTTTCCTCTTATTTATTTATTTATTTATTATATATTTTATTTCTTTTCATTAAGTTTCGTAATATTTTCTTTATTATTATTATTATTATTATATTCTTACGTTCTTCTTCAGTGTGTTTCTTTGACTTTCGTTCACCTGTTGCTCTTCTTCTTCTTCTTCTTCACTCGTTTCTTTTAGTTTCGTTTTTAGTTTTCCGATGTTCATTTGTTTTTGTTTGGTGTATAAGGAAAACAAAAGAGTCATAGGAGGAACTTGTTTATTTTATCACTATCATTATTATTATTATTATTATTATTATTTTCATTATTATTTTTCCTTCTTATTTCTTAAACCAAAAAAAATATATATATAAAAAAATTCAAAAAAAGCCACAGAAGTGACGTTTATTTTGTGTCATTTATATTTATTTACACGTCATAATTACGTCACGAACAGGAAACAATAACAACGAAACAAGGTAATTATATACAAAAAATATCCTTAATAACAGTAATTAGAGAGACAGAGAGAGAGAGGGACAGAAAAAGAAAAAGAAAGAGACAAAATAATAATAATAAAACAAAAGAGAAGCGAAATATAAACATAAATCAAACCAAAGTATAAATAATAGAACATTGACTCCTCTTTGTCTATTGTATTCTTATTTCATTTATATTTTACACTCACTGCCAAGTCTTGTATATAATGTATGTACAGGGAAGGATTTTCAGAAGATATATAAAGGATTTGAAACGTAAGTAAAGTCAAATGAAAGTTTATAAAGTTAGTTAATGACAGATTCTCATTAGATTGTCTCGTTTCAGTAGGTGGAGAGAGAGAGAGAGAGAGAGAGAGAGAGAGAGAGAGAGAGAGAGAGAGAGAGAGAGAGAGAGAGAGAGAGAGAGAGAGAGAGAGAGAGAGAGAGAGAGAGAGAGTATCACCGGTAAAGTAAAAAAAAAAGTATATATGTATAAATTATGAAAAATTATATGAATAAATGTACATCATCATGAAACACACACACACACACACACACCACACACACACACACACACACACACACAGACACAGACACACACTGAGCGACGAAAAATAATGATAATGGTAATAATAATAATAATAATAGTAATAACAACAATGATAATAGTAATAATAATGACAATGATAATAATAATAACAATATTAGTAATAATAATAACAATAATAGCTGATAATCATAATAATAATAATAATAATAATAATAATAATAATAATAATAAAAACAACTATAAGTACAAATTCTTTTTTGATTATTTTCTTATATAAATAACTTAATGATTTTATATTACTATTATTATTATCTTTTTTAATATTATTATTATTACTATTTCTATTAAAAAGTATAGGAACCATATATGCATTTAACAATTTCTTCCTTAATAAGTGTTAGAAACACACACACACACACACACACACACACACACACCACACACCACACACACACATATTCATCTCACTTTCACAGTAATCTCCTTTTGTATGGCACGAGAAAGGAAGATTTGATGGAGAGAGAGAGAGAGAGAGAGAGAGAGAGAGAGAGAGAGAGAGAGAGAGAGAGAGAGAGAGAGAGAGAGAGAGAGAGAGTGAGAGTGCTTAATTATTTACTTTTATTCGTATCCATTATTGAAGAATTTCGAATTATAACTATTATTTTTTTCTCACTCTTTCTCTATCTATTTTTAAAAGGTATTTACATAGAAATTATTCACATTTCCGATTTTATCACGTTGTTGTGTTATGTAAACACACACACACACACACATACACACACACACACACACACACACACACACACACACACACACACACACCAGGTCTTCCTCTTCGCCATCCATTATCTGCAAAGAAACAAATACATGAGTGACTGTTGATGATTAGTGTGTGTGTTGTGTGTGGTGTGTGTGTGTGTGTGTGTGTGTGTGTGTGACAGTTTGTTTGTTTGTTTCAGTCACGTGTTATTGTGATAGGTGATAGTGGTGGTGGTGGTGATAGTGGTGGTAGTGGTGGTGGTGGCGCCGCCTACCTGACGAAGGTGTGGGAGTACCAGGCGTCGTGTGGCCCCGCGGGGACGTGGTGGTCGTGTGCGGTGTCGAAGGTGAAGGCGTGCAGCTTGGTGGGCGTGGGCGTGGACGTGTGTGCGTGCGTGGGCGTGGCCGCGGCCGGGTAGGGCGGCGTGACGTAGGTGAAGTCTGGGTACTCTGGCACCTCCTGTGTGGGGGACGCCTTCCAGGGTGCCTCGGCGCGGAGCTCCGGGGACGCCGCGCCCTTCTGGACCCCGCGGGACCCCGCACGCACCGCCACGGGCGCCGCCACCGCAACGCCGCCGCCGCTGCCCTCCGCCACCGCCGCAGCCAGGGGCGTGGCGGGGGAGCGGCGCGGGGAGGCGAGGGGCGAGCCACTCTTCCTGCCTGGACGGTGGGCGGGCGCGGGCGTGAGTGAGGCGGCGTGGGCGTGCGTGTGCGTGTGCGGTGACGCGTCGGGGCAGCCCCAGACGGGGGACTCCCTTGGGTAGTCTAGGGTGGGCGGGGACTGGTGCTGGTGGTGCTGCTGGTGGTGTTGGTGCTGCTGCTGTTGCTGCTGCTGCTGCCGCGGCGTGTAGTGGTGGTGGTGGTGGTGATGGTGGTAGTGCTGAAGCTGGGCCGCGGCGTAGGCTGACGACAGTGGATGTGGCGCCGCGGCGGGCGTGGCGGAGTAGGGCTGAGGGTAGGACGGGCGTGGCAGGGATGTGTTGGCCATGTAAGGCGTGGTGGCATCACCCTGGGGAGGGGGGGGGGACAAAGGGACAACGTTACTATAGTAACATATACATAACTAACTATACTTAACTGACACCTAACTAACACTGTATGTCATGCCCTCCCACACCTCACCCCAGGGCTCACCACCTACCTGGTAGGCGACGACGGGCGGGTAGTAGGCGTGCACGCGGTGTGCGGCGGCGGCAGCGGCGGCGGCATCGTAGGCCAGGCCGTACTGTAGTTTGGAGTGCATGGTGTAGTAATGATAGAGCCAAGAGTTGGCGCGGAGCACAGCTGCCTCGCGTTCACCCAACACTTGGTTGGTGGCCACGATCACGGGCTGCTGCTGCTGCTGCTGCGGCTGCGGCGGCGTGGACGGCGTCTGCGTCTGCGTCTGCGTCTGTGTGGCGTTGCCGCTGCTGCTGCCGCCACTCCCGCTGTTGCTGCCGCCGCCGCCACCGCCGCCGCTGCCGGCAGCGGTCTGCGTGTGGCCAGAGTCGGCGCCGTCCTTGACCTGCAGGACACAGTGCACCCAGCGCCAGGTGCCGCCGGCGGCCTGCAGACGAACCAGCAGGATGCAGGCGCGGTCCTGCTCGCTCGTCGTGACTGTAACAATAACATTAACAACAACAACATTAGTAAGCACACAGCAGCACATTGTGTCTCGGTGAGGGAGGCGCCGCGCGGCCACACCTGTACACTAAGGACCAGGGGAGGGTGTGAGGCGGCACGGGGGTGTGGTGGAGGGGAAGATGGGGGGGGTTAATGGAGCACAACACACCATGACACAACACACACACACACACACACACACACACACACACACACACACACACACACACACACACACACACACACACACACACACACACAGTACATGAGTGTTATCGGTACTCACTGAGGCGGTGCTTGGCCTGTGCTTCCTGCAGGTGGTCAGGATGCACCAGCTGGTACCACGACACCCCGGACAGTGATCCTCGCGTGTACCCGAGATGGAACTCACCGCTGCGGACACGGACACGGACACACGTCAGCACACACACACACACACACACACACACACACCACACACACACACCACACACACACGATGGGGGGGAGGCCAAGACTGATAAGGTTGCCGTCTTCACCTCTCTCAACCCCATTTATCCTCGACCCAAGGCCTGACCCGCCGCCACGCCTGCTCTGGTTCCCACGCCCACGCTCAGCCACGCCCTTTCTCACGCCCATACATGCTGCCCTCCATCCTCTTACTCTTCTTCCTCTTTTTCTTAAGGGTTCAGTGTGGGAGGTCATTGTATTAAATGTATTCGGAATTTCTTAATATCTCTCTCTCTCTCTCTCTCTCTCTCTCTCTCTCTCTCTCTCTCTCTCTCTCTCTCTCTCTCTCTCTCTCTCTCTCTCTCTCTCTCTCTCTCTCTCTCTCTCTCTCTCTCTCTCACCCGCCATTCCAACGCTCCCATTTCTCGTAAGGGAGATGGAAGGAGAGAGAAAGAATGAGAGAGAGAGAGAGAGAGAGAGAGAGAGAGAGAGTAAATGAGAGAAGAGCTGGACCTCTTCTCTTTGTTTAACACCAGGGGGAGTCTAAGGGCGCACAAGCCACCCACCCATGCGGAACGGGGAGGGGGGTGGGCGTGGGTGGGCGTGGGAGGGCGTGGGAGGGGAGAGGGGGAGGGGACAGACAGAAAGAGGGTGAGAGGGAGTGTGGGAGAAGAGTAAATGGATGAGAAAGGTTAAGAAACAGGTATTTTTGGTGATTTTGAAGATGTGAGAGAGAGAGAGAGAGAGAGAGAGAGAGAGAGAGAGAGAGAGAGAGAGAGAGAGAGAGATGTGTAATGGGGGAGCAAATAGATTCAATGATTACCGAACACACACACACACACACACACACACACACACACACACACACACACACACACATCATAACATCTTCATTATGTGCCTGATACATATATGGTCACTCTCTCTCTCCCTCTCCCTCTCTCCCTCTCCCTCTCCCTCTCCCTCTCTCCCTTCCCTCTAGGTATGAATATGGATGTTTGACGCGTGGGAGTGGTGGTAGTAGTAGTAGTAGTAGTAGTAGTAGTAGTAGTAGTAGTAGTAGTAGTAGTAGTAGTAGTAGTAGTATAGTAGTAGTAGTAGTAGTAGTAGTAGTAGTAGTAGTAGTAGTAGTAGTAGTAGTAGTAAGAGCAGCAATAATAATAATAATAATAATAATAATAATAATAATAATAATAATAATAATCTTGGCAGGTAAATAGTTCTCTTTACACTAAGATAATCGCGTATATTCTCTCACCTGTCTCCATCCTTACCTGTCTAGCTTGATTAATGTTGAGGCTACGAGGAGGAGGAGGAGGAGGAGGAGGACTTTAAGCAAATTATCAAGGAAGATGAGAGGTAAAACAAGGAGGAGGAGAGAAGAAGAGGAAGAGGAAGTGAAGGAGGAGGAGGAGGAAGAGTGTGGGAACTTAATATATAAAAAAAGAATAACGTGTTGGATTATGTGTTGTGTCCGAAAAATATTGATACTTTTTGAAAATCCGGACAATGGGAAAACACACACACACACACACACACACA
>JAPQNM010000027.1:2782384-2789884 GCA_029783475.1 Metacarcinus magister | reverse complement strand
TACCTGTAGTGCGGTTCATGTTACCTACAGCCAGGTATGACAAACACACACACACACACACACACACACACACACACACACACACGTACATACACATACGTACATACCGCCCACTGTTATATTACAGATAGAAGATGGTCACTCCTCCTCCTCCTCCTCCTCTTCTTCCTCTTCTTCCTCCTCCTCCTCCTCCTCCTCCTCCTCCTCCTCCTCCTCCTCCTCCTTTTTCATGGTTGCAAATATAATACGATTTATTTATATTTTATTATACAAAAATTTCTTCTACTTTCTTATCTCCTCTCTTTCTTTTCTTTCTCCTCCTCTCTTTCTTTCTTTCTTTCTTTCTTTCTTCCCTTCATTCATTACTTTATTCATTTTCTCTTCCATTCATATAGTATAATAATTTTCTCTATCTATTTATCTCTATCTATCTCTCTTTCTCTTTTTTATCTGAGGGTGTTGTATGGAGAGAGAGAGAGAGAGAGAGAGAGAGAGAGAGAGAGAGAGAGAGAGAGAGAGAGAGAGAGTAGAGAGAGAGAGTAGAGAAAGCTCACATCATAGTTTCAGGTGTTGATGTTAAACTCTAAACATAAATACTCCATTATCTTCCTCCTCCTCCTCCTCCTCCTCCTCCTCCTCCTCCTCCTCCTCCTCCTCCTCCTCCTCTTTTTTTATTTTTTATATACATTAATAAATACAAACGTTTTATTTATACTTGAAAACATTTGCAAACTAGACCATCAACGTTTATTTATTTATGTTGATAAGAAACGTTTTTTTTGCACCACCACCACCACCACCACAACGAGGAGGAGGAGGAAGAGGAGGAGGAGGAGGAGGAGGAGGAAGGCAAGGAAGAAATGCGTAGAATCTTGGGTGATTTCAACAAGACATAAAATAGTGATCTTGGTGAGATTTTTTTTCCCATAATATTTTACTGATTTCTTACTATTATTACTACTACTACTACTACTACTACTACTACTACTACCACTACTACTACTACTACTACTACTACTACTACTACTACTACTACTACTACTACTACCACTACTACTACTACTACTACTACTATTATTACTATTACTACTACTACTACTACTACTACTACTACTACTACTACTACTACTACTACTACTACTACTACTACTACCACTACTACTACTACTACTACTACTACTACTACTACTACTACTACTACTACTACCACTACTACTACTACTACTACTACTATTATTACTATTACTACTACTACTACTACTACTACTACTACTACTACTACCACTACTACTACTACTACCACTACTACTACTGACAATTTTTTCTTTCTTTACAATGAAAACTACAAATATATGAAAAATAAGTAAAATTAATAGATAAATAAACGAATAAATAGATATAAAAACGAACAAATTAAGAAACAAAACAAAATAAATAAATAAAAATATACAAAATAAACAAGAAAACACTATTTATAAAACGTAACTTTCACGCCATAAAAATAATAATAAAAATAAAAAAATATAAAATAAATTCCTAAGAAAATAAATAAACAAACAAACAAATAAATAAATAAATAAATAAATAAATAAATATAAGTGTGAAGTAACAAGTTAGGATCAGAACCTCTTAAGGAGACTCTCGTTTGACTCCCCGGGAAGGAAGGATCGCGTCACAACACTAAAACACAGATGCTCAGTTGTCTCCGGAACGCCGCGCGGTACTTGGCTCACTCCACAACAAGGCTTATCCATTAATTCTATCACTTTCCTTTAGCTATTTATCACGTTCCTTTAGAGGTTGTTTTTTATTTATTTATTTGTGTATTTTTTTTGTTTTTTTATATTTTTATTTTCAATGGTGATGAGTTTAGTGAAATTTTATTGTTTTTTTTTTCCTTCTTTCTTTCCTTCCTTCCTTCCTTCCTTCCTTCCCTCTCTCCCTCCTTCCATCCTTTCTTCCTTCCTTCCTTCCTTTCTTCCTTCCTTCCATCCTTCCTTCCTTCCTTCCTTCCTTCCTTCCTTCCTTCCTTCCTTCCTTCTCTTCTATCCCTCTTCTCTTCCCTTTTTCCTTCCTTCACTTCCTTCCCTAATTTTTTCCTTTCTTCCTCCATACTTCCTTCCTTCCTTCCTTCTTCCTTCTCTCCCTCCTTCCCTTCTTTCCCTCCCTCTCTCCCTCCTCCATTCTATCCTTCCTCTCCTCTTTTCTTCCTACTTTCCTTCTTCCTCCTTCCTCCCATTCCTTCTTCTTCCTCCTTCCTCTCCTTCCTTCCATCCTCCGTCCTTTCCTTCCTCTTCCCTCTCTTCCTTCTTCCCTCCCTTCCTCCCTTCCTTCCTTCCCTCCCTTACCTTCTAAACCACGTGAGTTATTATTATTATTATTATTATTATTATTATTATTATTATTTATCTATCTACTTTTTTTGTCGTTATTAAAATGGCTACATAATTTATTTTTTATTTTAATGCCGAAAATTATTGATCTACTAAATTAATTGGGTTTTTTTTATAAGCAAATGAATTATCTTGCAGCCAATTTATTAACGAGGACAAAATGAATAGATAAATAAACATAATTAAATAAATCTTTAGTCATTATAAACAAAGGAACATCGGAACGCGCTTGGATCTGCCCTCTAGCGGCGATAAACAACACCAACATTATAAATACTATAGACGACGGAAGTAATAATTTAACACTGAATAAAAATAAACGAAATGGTAATATTTTTTTGTTTTTATATATATAATGGCAATACAATTATTATTTTTTTTTAATATGAAGAAAATACGTTTTTTTCTCTCATTAATTTTATGAAACTAACCCATTAATTATATATTTTTATTTTTATTTTCTATATATAATGACAACACAAACTTTGGATTAATATGAAGAGAGAGAGAGAGAGAGAGAGAGAGAGAGAGAGAGAGAGAGAGAGAGAGAGAGAGAATATGCAACTCCACTTCCCTCGCTGTTCCTTAGCCCCGCCCACCACGCCTTAACCCCGCCCACTTACCCCCCTCGCCCCTCCCCCCCGCCCACACAACCCAGACGGAATATTAACCAAACTTTATTTTCTTCTTTGTTTCTTGTCGATTATTTTTGTTACTTAATTACCTGTGTGTGTGTGTGTGTGTGTGTGTGGAGGGGAAGGTATGAAGGTAGTAGTAGTTGGAGTAGTAGTAGTAGTAGTAGTAGTAGTTGTAGTTGTAGTTGTAGTAGTAGTAGTAGTAGTTGCAGTAGTAGTAGTAGTAGTTGTAGTTGTAGTTGTAGTAGTAGTAGTAGTAGTAGTAGTAGTAGTAGTAGTAGTAATAGTAATATAAGGAAAATAACAAAACAAATTATTCAAAACCTCAATTTATTACAATTCTAAACTACAATTATTATTCTTTACATACCATTTATAGACTCGAGTGTGTTAATTAACTTATACTTAACAAAACATTACCATCACAAACCACAACAACAATAATAATAACAATAACACCACACTCATTAACCTTCTTTATATAGTGCAAAATTTGATAGGTAATCCTCTTCTTCTTCTTCTTTAACATACTCTAAGATCACACTCTGTCCGCTGAATAACTCTTTACCTTCTAACAACACTTGCAGAGCCTGGTCAGTGCGTCCTAATGTTACCCCGTTGCGCGCGTGGAATAGGCGAAGCTTGGCAGCACCTAGGATGTTGTTATTGTTTGGCACCTGAGGGAGAAAAGATTGGAAGAGTTACTCGCGTTAGTGTTAGTGATTTTGTGTTTGTGTTTGTGTTAGTGTGTGTGTGTGTGTGTGTGTTGACTCTCCCTTCTCTTCCCTTCCTTTCCTCCCATTTCACTTCCTATCCTTTCCTCCTTCTCCATCTCTCCACTTCCTTCCCTTCTTCTCTCCCTCCTCCTCCCTTTCCTTTACCATTTCTCTCCTTCCCCTCTCCCCCTCTTTCCTTCTCTCCATTCCTCCTCTATCTCTTCCCTTCCTTCCTTCCCCTTCCCTTCTCTCCATTCCTCCCTTCCTTCCCCTCTCCCTCTCTTCCCTTCTCTCCATTCCTCCTCTATCTCTTCCCTTTCTTCTCCTTCCCTTCTCTCCATTCCTCCTCTATCTCTTCCCTTCCTTCCCCTCTCCCTCTCTTCCCCTTACCTTCGCGAGAGTAGCAATAGAATCAACAGCTCTTCCATGACTCCAGTGGCGGGAGACGAACACAGCCAAGGAGGAGGAGGAGGAGGAGGAGGGTTTAGGAAGGAAGACAAGGAGGTAGAGTCTGTCTTCCTGTGGTATTCCTTTCTCTCCTGTTGACTTCTGTTTGAGTTTCATCAGCTGCACCTGTTGAGAGAGAGAGAGAGAGAGAGAGTGAGAGAGAGAGAGAGAGTTAATATATTGAAAACTTAAAGAACAGACACACACAACCCTTCCTCCTCACACTCTCTCTCTCTCACACACACACACACACACACACACACACACACACACACACACACCTTGGCAGCCAGTTGGTCCGATCTCCTCCCCGGCGCTCTCTTCCCTTCACTTCCTTTCATGCTGTCTGTAATCTCCTTAATGCGAGCTGCTGTCTCCTCCTTGACGCTGCTGTCTGTTGGGCTGACGGCAGGGCAGCTGTGGTCTGGCTGGAGGAGGAGAAGGAGGAGGAGGAGGAAGGATAGTAATGTATAAGGTTAATGATTTTATTTTGATTTTTTTATTGTATTAGATTAAGAATGTTATGTTTTTTGAGGAGGAGGAGGAGGAGGAGGAGGAATATCAAGACTAACATTCTCTTTCCTCCTTCTCCTCCTCCTCTTCCTCCTCCTTCCCTCATTCTTACCTGGTGACGGTGTGCCAGGCAGAAGTTTTGGTGACATTTTGGGCAGAGTACAGGTGTCAGCTCGCCCCCCCTGCACCCCTCCACCTGGCAGGGGTGACGCGCGATGGACACCTGTAATGTTATATTCAATTACATACAATTATATACCTGAATTATGGGTGGGGGGGCGGTGGGTGGGTGGATATAATTAAAAAAGATGAATAGGTGACCAAACTAACCTTATCTCCTTCCTCCTCCTCTTCCTTCTTCCTCTCCTCCTCTTCCCTCCTCCTCTCCTCCCCTGCACAGGCGTGGGAGGATGGCTGGCTGTGGTCCTTACAGTAATATCCTTCACATCCTACACACAGGATTGGTAGGAAGTCCAATTGGTGACACGTTTTGGAGTCACAACGCTTACCTATGTTTGGGAGCTCCATCGTGTGTGTGTGTGTGTGTGTGTGTGTGTGTGTGTGTGTGTGTGTGTGTGTTTTAATGCGGTGTTTTATTTATTTATTTTTTTTTTTCCTCACTTCTTTTTTTTCTGATGTTCGTGTTTTTTCTGTTTATTTTCAGTTTTTTTCTTTCTTATTTTCTCATTGTTTTTTGGGGTTTTTTTATTATTATTATTATTATTTTTCTCCTTGTGTATTTTTTTTTCTTCACTTTCTTTTCCTTTTTCCTTATCAAAATAAATAATATATATAAATAAAACACACTAAAAAAAAAGAAAAACCTTCGCTTGTTTGATCAATTCCCTGCGTCTAGTATTTGTATATATTAAAAAAAACACGTCTTTCGCTTAATCAATTCCTTGCGTTTCAAGTTTACGCATAAAAAAAAATATTATTCACTTTTTAATTCCTTGCATTTCGTGTTTACGCATAAAAAAAATATTATTCACTTTATAAATTCCTGCGTTTCAAGTTTACGTATTAAAAAGAAATCACTCGCTCTATCAATTCCTTGCATTTTGGTGTTTATGCATTAAAAAAAAACATTATTCACTTTTCAATTCCTGTGTTTGGTGTTTACGCATTAAAAAAATTATAAAATGGTACTCACTAGATCAATTCCATACGTATATAAAAACAAAACAGCGTCATTCTCTATATCAATTAGCAGAGTTTTGTGCTTGTGTATCGGTGAGATTAGACAGCATCAGGTCACCCCACTTGTGTTCCTGCTGGCGGAGAGTCTGGTTGGGTGTGGCCGCGTCAGGCTCAGGGTCCGGTAACTCTTGGACCGGGACTGCTATGTCATCGCTAGGTAACCGGTCCACTAGCCAGGCCGTGTCAACCAAGCCTAGCAGCCGGCCGTCTAGTTGCACCTGGGAGTCCATGCGATTGGGTGGTACTGCGGACTTGTAATTGGTTGGACTTGTTACCTGTGAAATATTAGTGGTGTTATTTTTTGGTATTATTTTACATGTTCACCAGAATGCTTTAGAGAATTCTTGGTTATATTTTTACATTACCTGATGCATTTTGAGAAGGTTTTCTTAATAATATTTCCGTCGCTAATTGTTAGTTTGTGAGATATTCAATGTTTTCTGTGAGACCTTCTCTTCGAAAAGTAAAGTTTAGTTTGGTTTGAACAAGGTTATGTTATTTATCAATGTAGGTTAAGGTTTAGTTAGGTTAGGTTGATTTAGAAGCTATCAAATGTTCTCTATGACCAAAAGTAGGGAGTTGGACAAGGTGCAGACGCCATTTTATTTCGTAAACGGACGCCATTATAGTGAAGATGTAAAATTCTGCCTTATTTGTGTACATACAGTCGCTTATTTGAATGTATAGTCTAGTAACTAACACGTACAGTCTCCTAACTACCATGTACACTCTCCTAACTAACTTGTACAGCCTCCTAACTACCATATACACTCTCCTAACTAACTTGTACAGTCTCCTAACTACCATGCCTCTAACAACACAAACCTAACCTAAACTCACGTAATAACCTCCTAACTAAGGGTTGGGGTGGGGCGGGGGGCAAACCTTCTCTCACCCCCCCCCTCTCTCCTAACTAACCTAACCTTAACTAAAGCTTAAGGTTAAAATTTAGTGTAGCTGCCTTGCCACACTCTAAGTCTTTGAGGCCAAACAAGTATGTGACGAGCCCTTAAAACTGTGCACCTAAATCCCTACCTTAAATAGAGTCATGTTACCTGTATACGATTCCTCCAGGTGTTAATTATTACCTGTCTACCGCGTGATACTACAGGTGGAGAGGGATTATTGATTTTGTCTTTTTTCTCTTCGTTGTGTGAGTTTTTCTTTCTTCTTCTTACCTCGTTGCGTGACTCTTCTCTTCTTCTTCTTCCTCTTCCTCTTCCTCTTCTTCTAACCTTTTGTTGATTGTTTTGGTTCGTGAAAATCCGGATTCTGGACGCATTTTATTTATTTTCTTATATAACATAGCTGTGGTATATTTTTTTCTATTTTTTTTTTTACTCTATTCAAACATTCATTATTATAGTTATTATTGATGACTATTACCACTATACTTATGTCTTAAATTTCTCCAAGGGACTTTTAATATAAATTTGGAAAAAGACCAATTTTACCATAGTTAGACCTAAAAATAACCAATATATACCAATAATTTAAGGTTTTTACTATAAACACTATATAAAAACCATAAATAAAGTCACAAAAGGCGAGAAATAGACCAAATAAGGAAGAGGAAGAAGAAGACCGGACACAGGA
>JAPQNM010000027.1:2754884-2779884 GCA_029783475.1 Metacarcinus magister | reverse complement strand
TTATTTTTATTATTAGTTATTGATGAAAAAAAAATATATATAACAAATTAATCTTAGTTCTTAGTGAAATTCCAGACCAATTTAGCAACCAAAAAAAAATAAATAAATAAAATTACATCACACCCTAAAAATAATCAATAAGGTGGGCGTGGCATCATCAGGTGGGCGTGGCATCAACCAGGTGGGCGTGGCATCAACCAGGTGGGCGTGACATCAACCAGGTGGACATGACATCACTTATTATGCTGTTACGGGCGGGGCTGGGGCGTGGGCGTGGGCGTGATGTCAGTATAGGTTAATCTTGCGTTGTGAGGACATCTGACATCACCACCTACTTGCCTGAGGTCATCATTCTCTCTTTGAGGTCACCCAGCCCTTTCCCCGCCGCTATGAAGTCTGGCAGCTCGATACCCACTGAAATAAATGAAGTACAGGGTCAGGTCAAGGTCAAGGTCAAGGTCAGGTCAGGTTAGGTCATTATATTAGGTTGAGCTCTGCCTATATAGTACACACACACATACATACATACTTACATACATACACACACACTACACTTACAGTATCTTTTGGTGAGTAGTGGGTATGGGTAGATCCTGCTCGTCCTCCCGCCCCCTGCCGCCCCCACCTGGTAAAAGGGCGTGGCAGGGTAGGACGCCCCTGCTACCACCACCATCATCATCAGCACGCCCACGAGCCACGCCCACCCACGGCTGTCTGTCATGGCTGCTGCTGTCACCTGAGAGAGAGAGAGAGAGAGAGAGACTGACCAATCTTTCTAATAATGGTAATAATAATAAGTGTGTGTGTGTCGAGGAGGAGGAAGAAAATTTGATAGTGAAGAGGAAGAGAAGGAATAGAATGAAGAGGAGGAGGAGAAAGAGAATTGATTGAAAGTAAAAGTAGATAGGACAGAGGAAGAGAAAGAGAAGGAGGAGGAGAATAGACTGAGAAGAAGAAGAGAAGAAAAATAATGATGATAATAATGAGGAGGAAAAAAGATAATAATAATAATAAGAAAATAATGGTAAGAGATAGAAGAAGAAGAAAAAAAAGAAGAGGAAGAGAAGGTGGTGATGGTGGTGGTACAGGTGGTCGTTGCCTCAGTGCTCAAATCCGTATCATTGACCTTGGAACACGTAGGAAATAAATAAAATAAAAATAAAATAAACCAAAGAAATAAATAAAATAAAAAACCTTAACACTAATAATAATAAAAAAAATAGTGATACCAATATTTTTTTCAAACCACAAAAAAAATATATAAAAAAAAATCTTTAGACATTATTATTATTCCTTCCATTTAATTAACTTTTATTGTTATTATTATTATTATTATTATTATTATTATTTACCTTATAGACTGCTGGGAATGATGACAGACAGCTACCCTTCCTCAACCCTATCCAACGTGCTTCTGAGACCTTCCTGCCCTCTGCCCCGCCTTATATACCCTCCGTCAGCCAATCACAGAGAGCCTTCAGGGACCAATAGGAAGGCTCGCTGGGTTTGTTATGGGAATCGCACCTTCTGATTGGCTAAGGCGAGTAACCTGAACTCTCACCATTAATAGAGATTTCTTGGTGACTGTTTCCGTGTGTGTGTGTGTGTGTGTGTGTGTGTGTGTATGTGTGTATGTGTGTGTGTGTGTGTAACTTGATATAATAAGAGCGAGTATCACACGACCATTAGTACACACGATTGAGAGAGAGAGAGAGAGAGAGAGAGAGAGAGAGAGAGAGAGAGAGAGAGAGAGAGAGGAGGAAGATTGTGATATATGATAATTGGAATTTATTTTCTCTCTCTCTCTCTCTCTCTCTCTCTCTCTCTCTCTCTCTCTCTCTCTCTCTCTCTCTCTCTCTCTCTCTCTCTCTCTCTCTCTCTCTCTCTCTCTCTCTCTCTCTCTCTCTCTCTCTCTCTCTCTCTCATTACAGTTTAGAAAAAAAGATAAAAGAAATAATCTAATAAGGAAAATATCAAATACTTTTAATAATTTTGAATGCTTTATTGTCAATATTTTATTATCATTATTATTGTATCATATCATTATTATTATTAACATTATTACTACTTATTATCAGTATGTTATTATTATTATTATTACTATATCATTATCAGTTATTATTATTATTATTATGTATCTATTATTATTTATTATTATTTATCATTATTATTATTATTATTATTATTATTATTATTATTATTATTATTATTATTATTAACATCATCATCATCATTATTATCATTATCATTATTCTCACTACACACTTTAGAAGGCACGGACTTGGTTGCCTGGTATTGCTAGTAAATTATAAGTAATTAAAACAACATACTTATATACTTTGTGTCTACGTGGTTTGAGTGTATTGCTAAATTTTTGCCAATCTATTATACTTTTTATTATTATTATTATTATTTTTACGTTGTGCTGATTTTTTATTTTTTTTTATTATTGTTTTGTTTATTTATTTATTTATTTATTTATTTATTTATTTATTTATTTATTTACTTTACTACTACTACTACTACTCGTGTGTGTGTGTGTGTGTGTGTGTGTATAGGTAACATCCTCCGTGTACACATAATATCATATATGTACGTATTCACAAACACTTAAACGTACACAGCACTACCAAAACACTTACACACACTGCATAATTATTACTTAACACTTACACACACACTACTTATAAACATTTAAGTGGAATATCCTTAACTTACTTATAACTATAGGGTATTATAACTATATTTACCCTAACACATATTTGAACACTTATAACACATAGGGTATAAGGGTATTTTTTTTTACCCTAACATTTATATATAACACTTATTTATTTATTTTTTATATATATACTTCGAACATATATGGAGTGAGATTTTTATTTATTTATTTATTTATTTTTTTATTATTTTTTTTATTTCGTTATTTTTCTGAACACATTAGGTGAAGACAATTTTTTTTCTCTCTCTAACACATATTTTATTTTATTTATTTATTTATGTCTGTGATTAATTCATTTTCTTCTACAAATAACAATAATTTTTTCTTCCGATAAACACACACAGACAAACACTTTACACTTAACACACTTTTAAGGCAGTAATTCTCACCCTAACACATAAGTCACACTAACACCACATTACTACCACACCCTAACACATCACCCTAAAATATTGTCACCCTAAACCACTATATATTTCCTTTTATTTCACCCTAAATATATAACACAACATTAACTTTAACACATAACTACAACACACCCTAATATACATCACCCTAGATTAAGTTTCACCCTAAACAAATAATTTTTCTCCTATTTTCACCCTAAACTAATTTTTTTTCCTCCTATTTTCACCCTAAACTAGTAATTCTAACACTTAATATATAATCACCCTGTTTGTCCTTATTTTGAACACTTATTATTATTACCTCACCCTTTATTCCCTTACTTTAGACACCCTTCTCACCCTAACACCCTTAATTCCACACCTTTTAAACATTCACCCTTATTTCTGTAATTGCTCTCACCCTGAAATGTTTAACTGCCCCTTCACCCTGAAAGATAAATAAACACCCTATAAGTTAAAAACGCACCCTAAATTAGTTCACCCTAAAATAATCACCCTAAAAATAGTTCACCCTAAATCACTTCACCCTAAAACAGACCCTAAAAAATATCACCCTGAAACAGTTCACCCTCGTAGGTCACCCTTGGAGGTCACCCTTGGAGGTCACCCTTGGAGGTCACCCTTGTGAGGTCATCCTTATCACCCTAGAGCTGCATCTTGAGTTGGTTTTCGAGGTCCATCATCACCCTGCACACTATTTCCTCCTGCCAGGGTAAGCCTATGATTTGTACGCCTATTGGCATACCCTCAGCTCCCCGTGTAGCCTGTAGGGGGGGAGGGGGGTTAGTAGTAGCAGTAGCAGTAGTAGTAGTAGTAGTAGTAGTAGTAGTAGTAGTAGAAGTAGTAGTAGTAGTAGTAGTAGTAGTAGAAATAAATTGCAATGAAGGAAAAGAAGGAGGAGGAGGGGAGCGAGGAGGAGAAAGAGAAAAAGGAGTAGGATAAAGTAAAGCGCGTGGTCCCGCGTGCCCTGGTCCACCCACCTCCTTCACGTTCCTGAGGGCGGCGTGGTGGGCGGGGTAGTCGTTCAGCTTCTCTTGGTCGTCCTCGGTCTCACGCGTCACCGGCACCACGCCCACGGGGAAGTTGGTGAGGCTGTGCACGCCCGTGGTGGCCTGGGTGCCTGTGTGTGGGCGTGGAGGAGCGTCAGTCAGTGTGTGTGTGTGTGTGTGTGTGTGTTGTGTGTGTAGTGTGTGTGTGTGTGTGTAGTGTGTGTGTGTGTGTGTGTGTAGTGTGTGTGTGTGTGTGTGTGTGTAGTGTGTGTGTGTGTGTGTGTGTGTGTGTGTGTGTGTGTGTGTGTGTGTGTGTGTGTGTGTGTGTAGTGTGTGTGTGTGTGTGTGTGTGTGTAGTGTGTGTGTGTGTGTGTGTGTGTGTAGTGTGTGTGTGTGTGTGTGTGTGTGTGTGTGTGTGTGTGTGTGTGTGTGTGTGTGTGTAGTGTGTGTGTGTGTGTGTGTGTGTGTAGTGTGTGCAGGTGTGTGTGTGCAGTACGTACCCGCCAGGCGTGCCGTGTGTGTGCTGTTGGGTGCGGGCATGGGGTATGCGGCACACACCATGGCGTCCAGGCCCGCCGCACGCCACGCCGCGGCCACCTCACACACCAGGCGACGCCGCTCCTCCAACACACACCACAGCCCACGGCTGGACGCTGCCTTGCCTGGTGGGAGGAGGGGGGTGATAGGGTCACTACCTTGGCATCACACACGCCCACACCCACGCCACGCCACCCTGACCACGCTCACACTCACCTGTCATGGCGTGGGCGGCCATGGGTGCTCTGTCCCGCAGCACCAGCCTGAGCAGTGCCCTGAATGGGCGTGGCAGGGCCAGCAGCTCAGGGCCACGCCCTATTAGCGGGTCCCGCTTCTCACCCTTCAGGTTGGCCCTCAAGGCCGCGCCCTGGTCCGCGGCCAGGCAAGCCAGGGCCAGGCCCCACGCCCGGTGTGCCCCCGGGGGCGTGAAGGGCACCAGGATGTGTCCCGCCGCGGCCAGGGCCTCGCGTGCCACCGCCACGGCACGCCTGCACCCTGGCGTGGGCGGGAACAGCTCGTCGTCCTCGCACCAGCCCACACGCAGGCACCGGCCGCCCTCCAGCAGGTGTGCACGCCAGGCCACGGGCGGCGGCAAAGGGTCCTGCCCAGGCTCGGCCTCAAGCACGGCGCGCACGGCGGCCACCACCACGCCCACGTCACGACCCACCACGCCCACGCTGGGATGCACTGCGGGGGAAGTGAGGGTGAGGCTTGCATCCATGAGCTGATGGGGGGGGGGACAGGGTGAGGGAGGGCAGAGGGTTGGGGTGGGGGGCAGCACTACTCACCTCCTGCTTGGGGTGCGCCGCGCCCCGTCACGCCCCACTGACTCACGCGCCCCGCCGTGGGCCTCAGGCCCACCACGCCACAGAAGTGGGCTGGTATACGCACCCCGCCCACCACGTCCACGCCCACGCCCAGCAGTGATCCGCCCGCCCCCACCAAGGCCCCTTCACCCCCTGATGAGCCGCCTGGGGTGCGTTGGGTGTCCACGGGGTTGAGTGTCGCCCCCCAGACAGGGTTACTGCACCCAATACTGTAACAACACACACACACACTCATCAGTACACACACCATCACACACACACACACACACACACACACACACACACACACACACACACACACTCACCTTGTTACAGCCTGGGGTACATTGGTCTTACAGAAGGGTATAGCGCCTTGAGACTTGAGGGCGTGTATGAGGGCGGCGTGGGTGCGTGCGGGCGCGTTGAGGTTCTTAGCGAGTCCAAAAGTTGAGTCCATTCCTTCCACGTCAACTGTATCCTTAACGCTGACAGGGAGGCCGTAGAGGGGCAGAGAAAGACCCTCGGCACCTAGGTCTTGTAACTCTGATGCCCACGTCTGAGGAAGGAAGGAAGGAAGGAAGGGGAGGGAAGGAAGGAAGGAAGGAAGGGAGGGAAGGGAGGGAAGGAAGGAAGGAAGGGGAGGGGAGGGAAGGAAGGTAGGAAGGGAGGAAAGGGAAGGTAGGAAGGAAGGGAAGGAGGAAAGGATGTATGTTAGGTCACACACACATTCATACTTAGTACACACACACACACACACACACACACACACACACCACACACGTACATACATACATACCTCAGCTTGTGGGATAAACTCAGTGATACAATTCACTCTATAGGTCACCACAATCGCCTGAAATAAAAAAAAAAAAGTCAAAAATTAGAACCAGATCAAACGTGAAAATTTAACCCCCACAAAAAAAAAAAATCAACACAAATACACATACCTTCGCCTGATACGCCTTTAACACCTGCGTGGGTACCAGCTGGCCCTCCTTTAGGCATTGCAGAAGGGAGGAAGGAGTAAGGGAGAGGATATACAGTCGTTCCTCCGTCAGAAGCTCGCCTCCCTCGCTCAATCTCCCTTCTAATCTGTCTAGCGCGGAACGGACGGAAGCTTGGCGTGTCTCTGCGGCAGCCTGCAACCTACGCTTCTAGAGAAAGATAGAGAGAGTGAGTGAGAGATAGAGAGAGAGGGATAATTTTAGGGTACATATCTAATTAATGTTTTTTTCCTATCACTCACAAATCACAGGTAAACAAGCTATTTTAATACATATTCAGTCTTTCCGGTAAAAATATTATTGTTTCCCGTATAATTGTTACGTTTTCTGTCATCTCTACATAAATAAATGATTGAGTTCACCTTTAAATCAACGTTATATCATGTTATTTATTCATATTTCCCTTAGTTACCCTTTTAAATCATACACAACAATTCAAAATATAATTAAACACCTATATAATTATCTTAACACATATAGGGCTATGACTAATTACAAAAAATAACTATATATACAACGATCTATTATTATTATTTGTTATTATTTATCATTATTTATTTTTATCTTACTTATTTATTACTTTTCTCCTCACCTGCCTTCTCCAGCACTTCATGGCGGGTAGTAGTAGTAGTAGTAGTAGTAGTAGTTAGTTTTAAGTAATGCTCACCACAGAATCTGGTAGTAGTAATAGTAGTAGTAGTAGTAGTAGTAGTATGTGTGTGTGTGTGTGTGAAAATGACATATATGTATAATACTCTTCACACACATAGACACATACACAGACACACACGCACACACATACCTTCGTGTACGTGTGTGTGTATGTATATGTGTGTGTGGGTAAGATACAAATATACAAGCTAGCTGATTACTATGTGTACCATTATTACTGTGTATGTAAGGTGCCCTACACACACACACACACACACACACACACACACACACACACACACACACATACACACATACACACACACACACACACACACATTCATACCTCTTCGTTGCCTTGCAGAAAATACATAAGATGTTGCCATGACAACTACTAAATGTTGCATCACTATATTAAAAAAAAACGGAGACTCTTAATGGTAGACTCATTTAGATATTATTCACAGTTTATTTTATTGGTAGATTGCTTTGAAATATTATTATGATCGTGTTGTATTGATTGAAAGGGAATATTGTACGTGGAAATCGTAAGGGAGGATTATAAAAAGAGTTGAAAGAGGATATTGTAAGGGAGAATTATATAAGTGTTAAGGTAAACTGCAAGGGTATAGTGGAAAGATTTTAGTAGATCATTTCCTTTTTTATATTTCTAGAAAGTATCAGTGACGCGGATTGGGAAAAAAAATGGTTAAATCCTCTTGTTACACGTCATTTGTAAAGAGTCAATGAAGAATCTATATTAATATTCAACTTTAGAAATTTATCATAGGTAATATGAAATTACTTTACTATACAATGATTTATACAATACAGACATAAGTAATTTATAAAGCACAAGTTAGGATTTTATTGATATTACATTTTGTCTGTCAGTTTTAGGTAGCTCCTATAAAAACAGTCAAATGGGAACTTATACTAAAACCAAAACATTAATAACTAAACTTACATTAAAAATATATAAATCAACTATACCATACATTAAAACATCAAAATAAATATATACTATCTATATAAAGTATTAAATCACCTTACATTCATATTATAATAGTATTTTATCATGGTGAATAGTGTCTCATTTGAGTGTTGTTGTTGTGGCAGCGTCTTCGTGTCAAGTGGCGAGGCGAGGCGCGCTGGAATGATGTCCCTTTCCCGTGTGTTAACGTGCTTGGTGGCGGTGGGCGTGTGTGGGGTGGTGGAGGGGCTCTACTTCCACATTGGAGAGACGGAGAGGAAGTGTTTTATTGAAGAGATACCTGACGAGACCATGGTGACAGGTGAGGCGGGAAGGGGGGGGGGAGGGTGACCTGTGTCCATATGTTTGTGTTTGTGTGTGTGTGTTTTGTGGTTGAGTGTGGTTTATGATGTGGTGAATGTGTATAATTACTGCTCGGATGGTATCGATGTAAATATGAAGTCTTATTCTGGTTTCTGAAGTGTGTGCCGCAGTGTGCCGCTCTCGGGCAGCCTGATGTGCGGGGTGATGAAGGGTCTTGGGCAGGGTAAGGGTAAGGGTAAGGATAGGGTAAGGTTAGGGATTCCGATTAGGTAAGGGAACAGGATTTGGATTATGATAGGAAGGTAATGATTGGTGATCCTACTTCTAAATGTCTCAAGAGTAGGACTATTAACGAAATACTTACAGATACGGCAGCCGTGCCCCGTTGTCATCCACTATTAATACGGCAGCGCTGGCATCACCCACCGTGCTCACATTAAATTTGACATTTTCATCGTAGGAAGAGTTTCAAAAACATTTAGAAAGTTATTAACAGAATAATCTGCTATTGGTACGGCCTGTGTCTTATTATTGACCTGGTAAAGCATCTTTCAAGTTATGTTAGGTTGATTATGTTAGGTTAGGTTTGGTTATATAAGCTGTTTACCCAAAAGTTAGGCACGTGCCATATCTATAACCGAGCACTATGAGGATACGGCATTCGTTAAGTTTTGGTTAGATTAGGTTAAGTACAGTTTGGTTCAGTTAGGTTCAGTTATATAAGCGTTTTATATTTTATTACCCAAAAGTTAGACACATGCCGTATCTATAAGCGAGCACTTACAGGTACGCTGCCGTACCTGTAAGCTGTGCCTTTCAAATTACGATAAATATCTTAATTAAAAAGTAGGTGTTCCAGCCTCCATATAAACTCCTTTGTCAAGTCTAACACTGTAACCTTTGCACTGTTAGGTACACAAGTTCAGCTGGTTTACAGTCCATCCGCCCCAGTGACGATGCGCTCCAGTGGGTGGGGCGAATCTACTAACCTAACCTAACCTATAGTATTTGTATGAGAGTTGGGGCACAACGACTTGGTTGTGGGGGTGCATCAACTTCCCCACGAGTAGATGTGCCCCAACTTACGGGACGAATGGACTTGGGGCGGATAGACCTGCTACCGTTCAGCTTACATGACAACTTACAATTAGTACACTCAACTGTCTTCACTAAAACACTGAGTAAACGTAGGAAATCAATTCATATATACTGAATTAACAAATATTTCATCGCCGTGTAAATAATATATATGTATGTTATCTTTCTTTTTCTTTTTATTGTTGTTATTATTAGTTAGGATGTAGCATAGAATAAAAGTTGAAAAAAGAAATAGGAAAGTAATCAATTAAGCCTTATAACAATTGATCCCATAGAAGAACAGTAGGCCTAAGTAGGTGTCAGTCATCATTATCAATTATAAAACATAGAAGAATAAATAACATGAATTATCTATTATGTATATATGACCAAAAAAAACAGAAAAAAGAAAATGAATTGTGTAGTATGAATATATAACCATAACAATAAAAAAAATCTGAATTGAATATTAAATTAAACTAAATTGAATTACATATACCCTAATGACGCCCCCCCTCCCCCCCCTACAGGTAATGATATAGTAATGACACTCCCTCCCCCCCTACAGGTAACTACAAGCTGCAGTTGTTTGACCCTCGTACGGGCGGGTACATGCCCACCTCACCCGGCCTGGGCATGCACGTGGAGATCAAGGACCCGGACGATAAGGTCATTCTATCCAGGGTACGTGTGTGTGTGTGTACGTTTGTGTGTGTAGGTGTGTTTGTGTGTGTGTGTGCGTGTAGGTGTGTTTTAAGTGTTCGATGTGTGTGTGCGTAACTACATATTCCTTTCTTTGTGTGTATGTGTGTGTATGTATGTTTTAAGTGTTAGATGTGTGCGCATAATTACATCTGTAAGCTTATATGTGTGTGTGTACAATAATATAACCCATGTATACATCTGACTATACGTATATATGTGTGTGTGTGCGTCTTATACGTCAATATATATATATGTGTGTGTGTGTATAATAATATAACCCATGTATACATCTAACTATATATATGTATGTGTACATTACTATAACCCATGTACACATCAAACTCTATATGTATATGTGTGTGTGTGCGTATATTACTATAACCCATGTATACATCTAACTATGTATGTGTGTGTTTCAGGTGTACAGCAGTGAGGGTCGTTTCACCTTCACCTCCCACACACCTGGCGAACATGTGATCTGCCTCTACTCCAACTCCACAAGCTGGTTCTCAGGATCACAACTGGTGGGTGGGTGGGTGTGTGTGTGTGAGAGAGAGAGAGAGAGAGAGAGAGAGAGAGACAGAGAGAGAGAGACAGAGATGCTAGAGAAGAGAGAGAGCTAGAGAGAAGGGAAGAGATGAATATTGGGAGATAATGAAAGAGAGAGGGAGAGAAATAATAGGAGGGAATGATAGAGAAGGGAAAGAAAGAGACAGTAAGAGAGAATGAGAGAAAAACAAAAACAAAAATAGATAATGAATAATAATAGCAATAATACACTTCTTTATACCACACACACACACACACACACACACACACTGGGTACCCAAACACACACACACCCAAACAAACACACACAAACCAAAACACACACACACCAAAACACACACACCCAAAACACACACACCCAAAACACACACACCCAAACACACACACACCCAAACAAACACACACAAACCAAAACACACACAAACCAAAACACACACACCCAAACAAACACACACCCAAACAAACACACACAAACCAAAACACACACAAACCAAAACACACACAAACCAAAACACACACACCCAAAACACACACACACACACCCTAACACACCATCTCCTCTCCTCTTCCAGCGAGTCCACTTTGACATACAAGTCGGTGAACATGCAATAGATTACGCATCACTTGCCAAGAAGGAGAAGCTGACTGAACTGCAGCTGCGCGTCCGACAGCTGCTGGACCAGGTGGAGCAGATCAACAAGGAACAGAACTACCAAAGGGTGAGATATAACGAGCACAAGGCAATTAGAGAAAGTATAGGTCGTGTAAGTAGAAGAGAGAGAGAGAATTTGTTGGTTGAAAGTAGTAAAGAGAGAGAATGTGGTGTTGTTTAAGTAGTTAGAGAGAGGAGATTAGAGAGAGTATGTGTTTGTTTCAGTATTAGAGAGAGAGAGTATGTGTTTGTTTAAGTAGAATAGAGAGAGAATGTGGTGATTTAAAGTAGTAAAGAGAGAGAGAATTGGGTGTTGTTTAAGTATTAGAGAGAGTGAATTAGAGAGAATATTTGTAGTTAAAGTTGTAGATAGAAAGAATTTTGGTGTTGATTATGTATTAGAGAGAGAGAATATGTGTGGTTTAAGTAGTAAAAAGAGAGAGAACTAGTAGTATATTATTTGTTCTGTAACTAACTTAAAAAATTTTTTTTTCTCTCTCTCTCTCTCTCTCTCTCTCCTCTCCTTCTCTCTCTCTTCCTTCTTAATCTACACACACACACACTTTTTCTCTCTCCTACACACACACACACACACACACACACACATTAACACACACACACACATACATTCCTTCTCTCTCCCTTACATTTTAATCCTCAAACACACACACACTTTTCTTTCCTCCCTCTCTCTCTCCTCTCTCTCCTACCCTACCCCCCTACCCCCCACACACACACACACACACACACACACAGTACCGAGAAGAGCGTTTCCGCCAGACCTCTGAGACCACAAATCAGCGTGTCTTGTGGTGGTCTGTGGGTCAGGTCGTCATCTTACTGGCTATGGGAATGTGGCAGATGCGGCACCTCAAGACATTCTTCGAGGCTAAGAAACTGGTGTGAGTGTGTGCGTTTGTCTGTGTGTGCGTGTGTGATTTGTGAAATTTTTTTTTGGGGGGGGGGCGGGGGGCGGCTTGTGTTTTGTAATTTTTTTTTCTCTGTTTTGTTTTCTTATATTTTGTTTTTCGTATTTTCTCTCTCTCTCTCTTTCTCGCATCATCTTTCTCGTATTCTCTCTCTTTCGTACTCTCTTTCGTTCTCTCTATCTTTCGTATTCTCTCTCTCTCTCTCTCTCTCTCTCTCTCTCCTCTCTCTCTCTCTCTCTCTCTCTCATTCTCTTGTTTTCTCAAAGGAGTCTCATTTCATTTATAGTATTATTATTTATTTTTATTTTTATTATTACTGTCACGGCGTTTATATTATTTTTGTTTTATTATTTGATAGTTCCTGAGTTTTGTTTTTGTTTTTCTTCTATTTGTATATCTCAACGTTTACATTCCATTATTAATATCATTGTTGTTATTATTATTATCATTATTATTATTATTATTATTATTATTATTATTATTATTATTTTCCAATCATCCCCTAATCACCTTGTCTTGGAATGATTAGACCAAAAACTAACACTTGAAATAAATAACTTTCCTAATCAATTTATTTTTCATTTATTATTATTATTATTTTATCTTTTTTTGTCATCTGTGGTCTGATTGGGTGTGAGGCGATTCGAGGGGCTTCCAATCACCCAATAGAAACTGTGGTCTTACTGCTGCTGGCTTGTGATTGGTTGAAAGGGTAGACAGACAAGCTTCTCATTGGCTGGTAGAAATATAGAGTTTGTTTTTCTGAAAGTTTGTTGAATAATAATTTCAGTTGTGGTTCTGTAACTTTTCAATATTAAGTGTTTATCATTATTATTATTATTATTATTGTTAGTGGCTTTTGTTTTTTATTAATTTTTTTTCTTTTGTGGTGTTGGGTTTGAAAGTGTGTGTGTGTATGTGTATGTGTGCGTGTGTGTGTGTGTGTGCGTGTGTGGCAGTAATTGTTTCACTGTTTTTGTTTTCCCATTTTAAAGTGTCAAATTGAGGGTTGATTAAAATGTTATTTATTTATACTGTGTCTCCTTACCTTTATTATTATTATTATTATTATTATTATTATTACTACTACTATTATTACTATTACTATTATTATTACACTCCTACCTTGATTTTATGGACTTCCCTTTAACGGGTATCGGAAGCAACGGACAAAATCTGCATCAGCGGACTCACTTTGTTTACATGAATATAATCACACGTGTACCTTATTACTGCATGGAATTACTGTATTATAGTGTATATTTACAGTGTACGGGTGTATTATAGTGTAGATTTACAGTGTACGGGTATATTATAGTGTATATTTACAGTTTACGGGTATATTGTAGTGTATATTTACAGTGTACGGGTATATTATAGTGTATATTTACAGTTTACGGGTATATTGTAGTGTATATTTAGTGTATGGATGTATTTTAGTGTATATTTACAGTGTACGGGTATATTATAGTGTATATTTACAGTGTATGGGTATTTTACACTGTCAGATTGGATAGTGCGCTTCATTAAATGTACAATACTATATTATTCCTCTTTCTTAGGTATTGTAATTGTTGATATTAGCCAATACAGACTTAGTGTTGGTAACTAAGGATAATCGGCATTATCAGACCAATGTTTCCTCTCTTTTGTCCGTTAAAATGAGGTATGAATGTATTATTATTATTATTATTATTGTATTATATCACAGTACACAGATCATGGTTATTTCTTAGCGCAGTGTCAGTATCGTAACCATTGATGTTTAACCGAGGCTGTGACAAGCGTAGTGCCACAAGGGTGTTGGGGTGTTTGGAAACATACTATACACCATCAGTACCCTCGGAAAGGTGTTAGGTTAGCCCAAGATCCAGATACACCACCAAGTCAACTCAGGAAGGTAGTGATGACGCACCAACCTTTTGCATGTGACTTCAAATATCCTGTACTGTTTGACTCCAACCTTGTTTCGTGTAGTGAGTAAGGTTCAGTACTTGACACGCACACACATATGCACACAAGAGGAGAGTAGTACCTCGATATATATATATATTAGATGAAGGATGCCGAGCCATTATGGTGTGTATATCTGTGCCTTCAGCTACTCAGAAGGGCAACATAACTTTCCATCATCGTCTTAAGAACGTTGGAGTTAGGTTAGGAGCTGTACCAAATGGTAAAAGCAAATTTTGGTGTGTCTTATATTGACAGGTAGAATTAATCAAGATGGGCCTGAACACTTTTTTTTCCCTGTTTTCGGCAAATGTGGACCTGTTATAATAGCATAGGGCAAGAAATATTGCAAAACAATCCAAATTCTAAGTACTACAAGATCTACCTTTATGGGATGTAGGATCTTTGGACAAATTTAATTTTTTCTTTTATATGTAATCTTTATTTTCAACTCAGTTACATGCTTATCAAATAAAGTTAGAAATTCTGGCACATATAAGATAAAAAAAAGATGGTGTTTTGGGAAGTGTGTTAAACTTGGGTTGGGAATCTGTGTACACTTATGTACACATGTTTTGTAGTAGGCTACCCAAAAGTTTATCTGTTAAGGAACTAAATAACAAAAACATAACAAAAAATGATTATTGATATTGCTATAATGATTCTTACTTACAATATCGGAGAATATTACGTAATTATTTTTATACGGCAGTGATTCAAACACGTACATGCATAACACATTCGAACACATGCATAATAATTGCCCTAATAATTATAACACATGAAAGCGAAGAATAGTACGTAATTAGTTTTAAAATAATCGTAACAATAAAAAATAATAACGCCAGGTAGAAATTCAAGTTTTTGGAAGCTCGTCTGACATTTTGCAGCCATGTTGATTGTTGGAGAAGAACTTACGGGGAAGGTGACGTCATTACGTCTTTCCTTTTAGCGTCTAGCCGTCTAAAAATATAGTTTATCTTTAAGTGTCAGTGTTGAGCGTGTTGGAGTGATTACAGTAACCTTCCAAGCTGCTTTGAGGTAAGTTTCATTAATGGTAGTGATGTGTGGAAGTAATTATGGGCAAGTCTAACATAACCTGAGCCTCTTCGCGTCGGCGTCCGTCGGCCTCCGCCATTTAAACATGATACATTTGAACTGCTAATTGTAATTTTAACAACCATTTATTATGACCACGCATGTCTTTATAATGCTCTATGCATTATTTAGGTACTGTGAACATGTATTGCTTAAGCATTTATGAATTAATTTTTAAAAATATATCGGTAAATGATAGTTGATGGGATGTTAGGCGACGTGACGGCAGCGGCGAGGCGAGGCGAGGCTAGGCGTCACCTTACTTTACTTATCAATGTTATACCCGGTAGGTGTTAGTAGTGATGCTGTCACCTTAATTATCATGTGTGCTGGTGCTAAGTATAGTGTTGGGATGGTAGGTTAGACTGGCCTGGCTTGGCTGGGGTGATAAAAGACGAGAGTCAGTTAAGCTGGCCTGGCTGGGGTGAGAAAAGACGGAGTGAAGTTAGGTTACGCTGCCCTGGCTGGGCTGATTACAAGTGTTAGGTTAAACTGGTCATGCTGGGGTGATAAGACGAGTGGTTAAGTTTAAGTGGTAAAGTGTCGTGCATGGAGACGATGTGTGGAAGGAATGGTGGCCATCTTCACGTAATGGACAGCGTCACCCACGCACCCATCCACTCGGGGATACAAGGAAAAGGCAATGTGAATTTTCTCCGCTATTTGTTGATTTACTGTCTTTTATTAGGATTATCCATATCTTTTTTTATAAGGTACGGTGTAATTATGTACTATCTACATGTGTGATGCTTAAATATGTGCGAGTTGTTGGGGAAAGTTTCGAAAAATAGTGTTTAGCGGTGAATGGCGCGGTGAGGTAGCCGAGGTAGCCATCTTGACGTGACACCATAGATTGTTATATTTTCTTGAAGAATAGTATAGCATGAATAGTTTGTAGTATTATGATGGTATGTAAGGGTGGCTGTGCTTGTGTTGATGAAATATGGCGGGTTTAGGTATGCTATAATAGGCAAACCGCGGATACTCCAAAAATGTTCGATTTTTTTACCGCTATTTGTATTATTCAGTCACTTTCATTATAGCTACGCATGATTTTTATTAGATTATACGCTATAATATTGTTCTGCCTACATGTGTGATGCGGAAATATGTATGAATTGATCGAGAAAGTGTTTAAATTTTGGTTTTAGCGGTGTTAGGCAGTGAGTTGGCAGGATGGTCACGTTAGCCACTACGCTACCGCCTCCCCATACCACTACCAAACAGGTTTGCTTCTTACCGCTATTTGTATTATTCAATCACTTTCATTCTAGCTACGCATGATTTTATTAGATTATACGCTATAATATTGTTCTGCATACATGTGTGATGCGGAAATATGTACGAATTGATGGTTAAAGTGTTTAAATTTTGGTTTTATCGGTGTTAAGCGGTGAGTTGGCGGGATGGTCACGTACGTTATCAGCTACGCTACCGCCTCCCCATACCACTACTAAACAGGTTTGCTTCTTACCGCTATCTGTATTATATATTCACTTATTATGGTTGCGCATTATTTTATCAGATTATACGCTATAATATTGTTCTGCCTACATGTGTGACGCGGAAATATGTACGAATTGATGAAGAAAGTGACGAAATTTTGGTTTTATTGGTGTTAGGTGGTGAGTTGGCGGGGGATGCAATCCATCTTGGGATATTACGTATTGGCCACACTAACCTCACTCTCTTATCTCATGACATACTCTACACTTGTAATACTATAACACTGCAACACTCACACCTTATGTCAATGTTCTATCTACATGTGGCCTTGGTCGGTGCGTTGGTGTGTGTGTCCCTCCTTGTATGAACATTGCGTCAGGTAACAGGTTTGCCAGCTGCCTGTCACACCAAAGCGGGGAACACAAGATGACTTTCATTAAATATACTTTTAATGAGTTTGCAATTCACTAACAGTTTCAGAAATGGAAACCAAATAACATTATTGCGTTATAGTGTGCAGATTTAATAAATATAATGGTTATTTCATTATTGTTATTAGGTAAGTAAGGGTGAAATAGGGTTTGATATTATAGTAATCAGACAATTGAAGCCAGATTTGTGTTCATGCCTGGATACCTCATTGTACCAATTTTCCTGAGATTCGGAGGTGTAAAAATTTTCAGGAAATAATGTCAAATAATGTTTTTTTTAATAACTCGTAAAATATAAGGTGTAGGTAAAATTAGTATAGAATATAAAAGAAAGAGCAAGCGACGCCCGTTCTTTTTAGCTACAGTGAAATTGAATTGGAATGTAAATATAGATGTATGTAAGAATGGAAAAAAGTACACATTTTTTCACAAAACTTAAATATTCTCGAAAGGTATAATATATATTGGAAAGGTGATGACAGCATCTTTCCTGTAGGAGTAATATTTTCGTAGTAAAATGGGGAAACAAAATATTCGACCTCAATAATGGTGGAATTTTCAGGCCATAAAATCGAAAATCCAAATTATAGTGCCCGGGAATCTCTTTGTACCAATTTTCATGAGGTGTCAAAATATTAACAAAAGCTAAACCTAACCTAACGTTTCCCACCCATTAGAATTCTTGGCTGAAATCATATTTTTTTTAATATCTAACTCGAAAAGTATGAGGTTCACGTAAAAAAAAAGTACAGGTTAATTAAGAAAGAGCTAGAGGCGTGCATTATGTTGTGCTATAGTGAAATGGAACTGAAATATAAGTATAGATGGAAACCAGGATCTTTTTTTCTTTTTCTTTTCTTTTTTCTATTCAACATGCCGGAAAATGTGATAGTGTCAGCGGGTATCGATCAGTGACCTCAAGTAATCTCAACATCCCAGGGTCACTCCACCGAAAGTTAATATAATTATGCAATGCCTCAACGACTTCTGTAATAGTTATGAACCCAACTTGACGTATTGAATTACCGTTAGGGAGGAGGGGGGGGGTCGGGGGACGGGACGTGAGTATACAGTAGGAGACTCTTACTAACTGTATGGTAGAAGTGTAATATATGTCTATAACTTACCTTTTAAAATACTATCAGCAACACAAACACAGACACACACGTACGAAAACAGACATACCTCGGAGTGAAAAGGTAGAAAGAGAGATTGATAAATAGATAATCATATATGTAGACAAAATAAATTCACAGCAATGACCGCTCACTACAAGAAACATCACACTAATACATATCAATTGTCTTTTTGAAACGTTACCTTTTCCAACAAGCTCAACCTACCACCCATTGAAAGTAAGGTAATAGGTAACATCACGGGGAGTTACCATAACCTGTTTCCGTTGTCTATGTACCCTTAACGGACCCCAAAGTTTCTCGCGCTAACTCACGCCTCGTACTTCCACTCACGTAAAGACCAACTCCTACCCAGTACTTTACATCACCGTTCCGTCTCCCGCGCCGCCACCCCGGGAGGAATTCACTAATCGCCATATGATCACCCGCAAAATCGTAGGTACGGGAGGGTGATTGTCGAAGAAGAGAGAGAGAAAAAAAAAGAAAATAAGGAAATAATCGTACGGTTGGAAAATTGAAAAAGGAAAGAAAATAAGTAGATCATATGAGAGAGAGAGAGAGAGAGAGAGAGAGAGAGAGAGAGAGAGAGAGAGAGAGAGAGAGAGAGAGAGAATCTTAAGTCCTAGATTTTCTTCTTGGAATACTATCATTGTTTTTCTTTCATCGTCAGGTAATTGAGGCACCGACAGCAGCAGCAGCAGCAGCCTGGATTGATGATGACGATGATGGATGGTGAGTGTTACGTGTGTGTGTGTGTGTTATTGTTATTATTATTATTATTATTATTATTATTATCATTATTATTATTATTATTATTGTTATTATTATTATTATTGTTATTATTATTATCATCATTCATTCATTTATTTATTTACGAGATAGAGATAAACGGAGAGAGAGGAGAGAGAGAGAGAGAGAGAGAGTTCAATTCAATTCAATTTTATTTCCACAGGGTAGTGGTTATTACATACATACAATTATATACACTACTAATACTAATACTATTATATACATATTTAAAATCAGTCTTGTACTATACATATGTAAAGGATTTATTTTGTTACACTGTGGTTATTAAAGGGATGTATTAGATAACTTTGGAATTTCCGTAATGTCGTAGCATTCTTAATTGTATTGGGTAGAACATTCCACAGTGTTGGGCCCAAAACCTTGAGTGATCTGGCCCCTGTATCAGTCTTGAACCGCGGTACAAACAGATTATTTCCCTGTCTCGTATGTTCTCGAGTTACATCAGAGACCTTATTATATGCACAGAGCCATTCAGGGTAAATTTTAAATAGGGATTTATATACATGCACTAACACATCAAATGTATGCTTATTAATTTATTTACGAGATAGAGATAAACGGAGAGAGAGAGAGAGAGAGAGAGAGAGAGAGAGAGAGAGAGAGAGAGAGAGAGAGAGAGAGAGAGAGATTTACATACAAACTCAGACCATATGATTCAAACTCTGTGGTCTGCCCTGCATTTACAGAATCTGTTAACCATAAAAACTATAATTATATAGAATAAATCTAGTTAGAAGCGGAGAGAGAGAGAGAGAGAGAGAGAGAGAGAGAGAGAGAGAGAGAGAGAATTTGTTATATGACTAATAATTGCGCAGTAAAATGAAACCGTATCTTTTTTCAAAAACATGACTTTCCTCCTCATTTTCTCGAAAGCTATTAGAGATATTGGAAATATCATTGCAGCATCTGATAGACCTAATTAAAAATCTACTACTGTCATGAATATTTTCACTAATACTAATAAATACTGAATTCTACTTTTTTAAAAATTACTTTCTATCTTCGTTTTCTCGAAAGCTATTAGAGATATTGGAAATATCATTGCAACATCTGATACACCTAATTCAACTGTACAACTGATATTATGAATATTTGTTCTATGACTAATAATTACGCAGTAAAATAAAACCGTATTTTTATATAATAACATGACTTTCCTCGTCATTTTCTCGAAAGCTATTAGAGATAGTGGAAATATAATTGCAGCATCTGATAGACCTAATTAAACTGTACAACTGATATTATGAATATTTTTTCTATGACTAATAATTACGCAGTAAAATAAAACTTAATATTTATTTAAAAACATGACTTTCCTCCTCATTTTCTCGAAAGCTATTAGAGATATTGGAAATATTATTGCAGCAGCTGATACACCTAATTAAACTGTACAACTGATATTATGAATATTTTTTCTATGACTAATAATTACGCAGTAAAATGAAACTTAATATATATTTAAAAACATGAATTTCCTCCTCATTTTCCCGAAAGCTATTAGAGATATTGGAAATATCATTGCAGCATCTGATACATCAAATTAAACTGTACAACTGTCATTATGAATATTTGTTCTATGACTAACAATTACGCAGTAAAATGAAACTTAATATTTATTTAAAAACATGACTTTCCTCCTCATTTTCTCGAAAGCTATTAGAAATATTGGAAATATCATTACAGCATCTGATGCACCAAATTAAACTGTACAACTGTCATTATGCATATTTGTTCTATGACTAACAATTACTCAGTAGAATTAAACTTAATATTTATTTAAAAACATAACTTTTCTCCTCATTTCCTCGAAAGCTATTAGAAATATTGGAAATATCATTGCAGCATCTGATAGACCTAATTAAACTGTAAAACTGAAATTATGAATATTTGTTCTATGACTAATAATTACGCAGTAAAATGAAACTTAATATATATATAAAAACATGACTTTCCTCCTCATTTTCCCGAAAGCTATTAGAAATATTGGAAATATCATAGCAGCATCTGATACACCTAATTAAACTGTACAACTATAATTATGAATATTTGTTTTATGACTAATAATTACGCAGTAAAATGAAACTTAATATTTATATAAAAACATGACTTTCCTCCTCATTTTCCCGAAAGCTATTAGAGATATTGGAAATATCATTGCAGCATCTGATACACCTAATTAAACTGTACAACTATAATTATGAATATTTGTTTTATGACTAATAATTACGCAGTAAAATGAAACTTAATATTTATATAAAAACATGGCTTTCCTCCTCATTTTCTCGAAAGCTATTAGAAATATTGGAAATATCATTACAGCATCTGATGCACCAAATTAAACTGTACAACTGTCATTATGCATATTTGTTCTATGACTAACAATTACTCAGTAGAATTAAACTTAATATTTATTTAAAAACATAACTTTTCTCCTCATTTCCTCGAAAGCTATTAGAGATATTGGAAATATCATTGCAGCATCTGATAGACCTAATTAAACTGTAAAACTGAAATTATGAATATTTGTTCTATGACTAATAATTACGCAGTAAAATGAAACTTAATATATATATAAAAACATGACTTTCCTCCTCATTTTCCCGAAAGCTATTAGAAATATTGGAAATATCATAGCAGCATCTGATACACCTAATTAAACTGTACAACTATAATTATGAATATTTGTTTTATGACTAATAATTACGCAGTAAAATGAAACTTAATATTTATATAAAAACATGACTTTCCTCCTCATTTTCCCGAAAGCTATTAGAGATATTGGAAATATCATTGCAGCATCTGATACACCTAATTAAACTGTACAACTATAATTATGAATATTTGTTTTATGACTCATAATTACGCAGTAAAATGAAACTTAATATTTATATAAAAACATGACTTTCCTCCTCATTTTCCCGAAAGCTATTAGAGATATTGGAAATATCATTGCAGCATCTGATACACCTAATTAAACTGTACAACTATAATTATGAATATTTGTTTTATGACTAATAATTACGCAGTAAAATGAAACTTAATATTTATATAAAAACATGACTTTCCTCCTCATTTTCCCGAAAGCTATTAGAGATATTGGAAATATCATTGCAGCATCTGATACACCTAATTAAACTGTACAACTGTCATTATGAATATTTGTTTTATGACTAATAATTACGCAGTAAAATGAAACTTAATATTCATATAAAAACATGACTTTCCTCCTCATTTTCCCGAAAGCTATTAGAGATATTGGAAATATCATTGCAGCATCTGATACACCTAATTAAACTGTACAACTGTCATTATGAATATTTGTTCTATGACTAATAATTACGCAGTAAAATGAAACCGTATTAGAGAGAGAGAGAAGCATCTGGCTCTTCCCCCAGACCAGGAACCCAAATATGAGAGAGAGAGAGAGAGAGAGAGAGAGAGAGAGAGAGAGAGAGAGAGAGAGAGAGAGAGAGAGAGAGAGAGAGAGAGAGAGAGAGAGACAGTTAATATATGGAAGTAGTACAGAATAGGGTGTATGGATATGTATGGGAGAGGATATCTGTCTCATCCCTTTCACGCCAACCTTCCCTTACCTTTAAGCACACCTCCTCCTCCTCCTCCTCCTCCTCCTCCTCCTCCTCCTCCTCCTCCTCCTCCTCTTAATATTTAGACCACCACACTCTCCTTATTATGTCACTCCGTCCTTACTAAATATACAATACAAGATGCTAAGATAATACTAATAAAGATAGATGTCTTTATTATATTATATTATTATTATAAATAATAAATATCTATCATATACTTTCTATTTCCGTAAACTAACCTAACGTAGCACTACTTTACCTTACCTTACCTTACCTTACCTTACCTTACCTTACTTTACCTTATCTTACCTTACCTTACCTTACCTTACCTTATCTTACCTTACCTTACCTCACCTCACCTCACCTCACCTCACCTTACCTTACCTTACCTTACCTTGCCTTGCCTTGCCTTACCTTACCTTACCTTACCTTACCTTACCTTATGTTACCTTACCTTACCTAACTGTTTTTCGTAACCCAACCTAACCTAGCGGTTGTTGTTGTTGGTGGTGGTGGTGGTGGTGGTGTAGGGTTATGTATGGTGAGAAAGATGACTGTTAGGCTTATACCATAAACAGGTTATGTCTCATGCATTATTAAACTCTCTCTCTCTCTCTCTCTCTCTCTCTCTCTCTCTCTCTCTCTCTCTCTCTCTCTCTCTCTCTCTCTCTCTCTCTCTCTCTCTCTCTCTCTCTCTCTCTCTCTCTCTCTCTCTTATTATTATTATTATTTTATGAGGAATATTATTTAAATGTGAAGATTTTTAATGAAGAAAATGAGAGAAAAAATTCCCCCAAATAGTATTTCATGAATAATTGTTTTATCAACACAAAATTCAGAATTATATTACAAACTAAATATTTAGACGAAGAAATGGAAGTCAAAATGTTTTCAAGATAAATGAAACGAGATAACACACTGTTTATAAGTCATTATTTGCATCAAAACAATGTTAACTTCAAAAAAACAAACATGATAGAAACTTTTATACAACATTGTCAAAAATAATACGAAATACACATATAATTTTGAAACAGTTGACTAAAAATACTTCATCATAACAAAGATAATAATTGCAAGCGTGAATAAATGATGATGTATAAATGATTGAAGATAATAAAGCAAATATATATCTTATGTCAAACAAATATACAGCGATTAAGAAAGGTGAATGGAAAATAAATATATAATGAACGGATCCATAAATTAATCAATATATGAGTGGAATAATAGATGATACAATAAATAAATAGATAAATAGATCGACACGAAGAATGTGAAGTTATATACATACATACACACATACATAAATATATACATACATACAAAAAGGCGAAGTGTACAAATCACCAACAACAACAACAACAATAATATTAACAACAATAACAGTTAACAATTACGAAAAACCCGACCCAATAAATAAATAAATAAACATATACAATAACGAAAAAAAATAAATAAATAAATAAAATAGTTATACCTAGAATATCAATTACCAAAACGGGATGAGAACTTAACTTAATAATAATAATAATAATAATAATAATAATAATAATAATAATAATAATAGCCTCCCAATCACAATATAAAAAAAACAGGAAACAAGAATAACAACAATAACTTTTTTTTTTCACTACATCTAATAAAGTTCTTACCTCGATTTTTTTTTTTTCCATAAATATTTTTTTCCAAATTTTTTTTTTAGATTTTTATTTATTTATTTATTATTATTATCATTATTATTTATTTATTTTTAGAGTGTGTTATTCTTAGTCTCTGATCCCGGTATTCTCAGCCCTATCACCCCTTGCACATCCCAGGGGCACGGGTACATCTCCCTGCACGTGCCCAGACCCCCGAACACCTGCCCCTCAGACCTCTTCCACACCTCGTTCTTGTTTCTGAAAAAGAGAGAGGAAGATAGTTAGATTTTTATTTATTTTTTATTTTTTTTATTTTTATATATATACTTAATTATGTTTTCTTATTGAATTATGTTGTTATTATTATTATTATTATTATTATTATTATTTATTTGTTTCTTTAGGACAGTTTATCGATTCGTGTTTTTTTATTTATGTATTTATTTATTTATTTATTTATTTTATTTATTTTACTGTAATATAATGGTTTTATATTATGTTTAGCTTCTGTGTTTTGTACTCGTTTTATAATTATATTTATTTGTTTAGAATGATGATACATACATAAATA
>JAPQNM010000027.1:2739884-2749884 GCA_029783475.1 Metacarcinus magister | reverse complement strand
GTACAGTTTAATTAGGTGTATCAGATGCCTTAATGATATTTCTAATATCTCTAATAGCTTTCTACAAAATTAGGAGGAAAGTCATGTTTTTATATAAATATAAAGTTTCATTTTACTGCGTAATTATTAGTCATAGAAAAAATATTCATAATTTCAGTTTTACAGTTTAATTAGGTCTATCAGATGCTGCAATGATATTTCCAATATCTCTAATAACTTTCGAGAAAATGAGGAGGAAATTCATGTTTTTATATAAATATTAAGTTTCATTTTACTGCGTAATTATTAGTCATAGAACAAATATTAATAATGACAGTTGTACAGTTTAATTAGGTGTATCAGATGCTGCAATGATATTTAAAATATCTCTAATAGCTTTCGAGAAAATGAGGAGAAAAGTTATGTTTTTAAATAAATATTAAGTTTAACTTTACTGCGTAATTGTTAGTCATAGAACAAATATTCATAATGACAGTTGTACAGTTTAATTTGGTGCATCAGATGCTGTAATGATATTTCCAATATCTCTATTAGCTTTCGAGAAAATGAGGAGGAAAGTCATGTTTTTAAATAAATATTAAGTTTAATTTTACTGCGTAATTGTTAGTCATAGAACAAATATTCATAATGACAGTTGTACAGTTTAATTTGGTGTATCAGATGCTGCAATGATATTTCCAATATCTCTAATAGCTTTCGGGAAAATGAGGAGGAAATTCATGTTTTTAAATATATATTAAGTTTCATTTTACTGCGTAATTATTAGTCATAGAAAAAATATTCATAATATCAGGTGTACAGTTTAATTAGGTGTATCAGCTGCTCCAATGATATTTCCAATATTTCTAATAGCTTTCGAGAAAATGAGGAGGAAAGTCATGTTTTTAAATAAATATTAAGTTTCATTTTACTGCATAATTATTAGTCATAGAACAAATATTCATAACATCAGTTGTACAGATTAATTAGGTCTATCAGATGCTGCAATTATATTTACAATATCTCTAATAGCTTTCAAAAAAATGACGAGGAAAGTCATGTTATTATATAAAAATACGGTTTTATTTTACTGCGTAATTATTAGTCATAGAACAAATATTCATAATATCAGTTGTACAGTTGAATTACGTGTATCAGATGTTGCAATGATATTTCCAATATCTCTAATAGCTTTCGAGAAAACGAGGAAGAAAGTAATTTAAAAAAAAGTAAAATTCAGTATTTATTAGTACTAGTGAAAATATTCATAATGACAGTAGTATATTTTAATGAGGTCTATCAGATGCTGCAATGATATTTCAAATATCTTTAATAGCTTTCGAGAAAATGAGGAGGAATGTCATGTTTTTATATAAATATATAGTTTCATTTTACTGCGTAATTATTAGTCATAGAACAAATATTCATAATGTCAGTTTTACAGTTTAATTAGGTCTATCAGATGCTGCAGTGATATTTTCAATATCTCTAATAGCTTTCGAGAAAATGAGGAAAATCATGTTTTTATATAAATATTAAGTTTCATTTTACTGCGTAATTATTAGTTATAGAACAAATATTCATAATGAGAGTTGTACAGTTTAATTACGTGTATCAGATGCTGCAATGATATTTCCAATATCTCTAATAACTTTCGAGAAAATGAGGAGGAAATTCATGTTTTTATATAAATATTAAGTTTCATTTTACTGCGTAATTATTAGTCATAGAACAAATATTAATAATGACAGTTGTACAGTTTAATTAGGTGTATCAGATGCTGCAATGATATTTCCAATATCTCTAATAGCTTTCGAGAAAATGAGGAGAAAAGTTATGTTTTTAAATAAATATTAAGTTTAACTTTACTGCGTAATTGTTAGTCATAGAACAAATATTCATAATGACAGTTGTACAGTTTAATTTGGTGCATCAGATGCTGTAATGATATTTCCAATATCTCTATTAGCTTTCGAGAAAATGAGGAGGAAAGTCATGTTTTTAAATAAATATTAAGTTTAATTTTACTGCGTAATTGTTAGTCATAGAACAAATATTCATAATGACAGTTGTACAGTTTAATTTGGTGTATCAGATGCTGCAATGATATTTCCAATATCTCTAATAGCTTTCGGGAAAATGAGGAAATTCATGTTTTTAAATATATATTAAGTTTCATTTTACTGCGTAATTATTAGTCATAGAAAAAATATTCATAATATCAGGTGTACAGTTTAATTAGGTGTATCAGCTGCTCCAATGATATTTCCAATATCTCTAATAGCTTTCGAGAAAATGAGGAGGAAAGTCATGTTTTTAAATAAATATTAAGTTTCATTTTACTGCATAATTATTAGTCATAGAACAAATATTCATAACATCAGTTGTACAGATTAATTAGGTCTATCAGATGCTGCAATTATATTTACAATATCTCTAATAGCTTTCAAAAAAATGACGAGGAAAGTCATGTTATTATATAAAAATACGGTTTTATTTTACTGCGTAATTATTAGTCATAGAACAAATATTCATAATATCAGTTGTACAGTTGAATTACGTGTATCAGATGTTGCAATGATATTTCCAATATCTCTAATAGCTTTCGAGAAAACGAGGAAGAAAGTAATTTAAAAAAAAGTAAAATTCAGTATTTATTAGTACTAGTGAAAATATTCATAATGACAGTAGTATATTTTAATGAGGTCTATCAGATGCTGCAATGATATTTCAAATATCTTTAATAGCTTTCGAGAAAATGAGGAGGAATGTCATGTTTTTATATAAATATATAGTTTCATTTTACTGCGTAATTATTAGTCATAGAACAAATATTCATAATGTCAGTTTTACAGTTTAATTAGGTCTATCAGATGCTGCAGTGATATTTTCAATATCTCTAATAGCTTTCGAGAAAATGAGGAAAATCATGTTTTTATATAAATATTAAGTTTCATTTTACTGCGTAATTATTAGTTATAGAACAAATATTCATAATGAGAGTTGTACAGTTTAATTACGTGTATCAGATGCTGCAATGATATTTCCAATATCTCTAATAACTTTCGAGAAAATGAGGAGGAAATTCATGTTTTTATATAAATATTAAGTTTCATTTTACTGCGTAATTATTAGTCATAGAACAAATATTAATAATGACAGTTGTACAGTTTAATTAGGTGTATCAGATGCTGCAATGATATTTCCAATATCTCTAATAGCTTTCGAGAAAATGAGGAGAAAAGTTATGTTTTTAAATAAATATTAAGTTTAACTTTACTGCGTAATTGTTAGTCATAGAACAAATATTCATAATGACAGTTGTACAGTTTAATTTGGTGCATCAGATGCTGTAATGATATTTCCAATATCTCTATTAGCTTTCGAGAAAATGAGGAGGAAAGTCATGTTTTTAAATAAATATTAAGTTTAATTTTACTGCGTAATTGTTAGTCATAGAACAAATATTCATGATGACAGTTGTACAGTTTAATTTGGTGTATCAGATGCTGCAATGATATTTCCAATATCTCTAATAGCTTTCGGGAAAATGAGGAAATTCATGTTTTTAAATATATATTAAGTTTCATTTTACTGCGTAATTATTAGTCATAGAAAAAATATTCATAATATCAGGTGTACAGTTTAATTAGGTGTATCAGCTGCTCCAATGATATTTCCAATATCTCTAATAGCTTTCGAGAAAATGAGGAGGAAAGTCATGTTTTTAAATAAATATTAAGTTTCATTTTACTGCGTAATTATTAGTCATAGAACAAATATTCATAACATCAGTTGTACAGTTTAATTAGGTCTATCAGATGCTGCAATTATATTTCCAATATCTCTAATAGCTTTCAAAAAAATGACGAGGAAAGTCATGTTATTATATAAAAATACGGTTTTATTTTACTGCGTAATTATTAGTCATAGAACAAATATTCATAATATCAGTTGTACAGTTGAATTACGTGTATCAGATGTTGCAATGATATTTCCAATATCTCTAATAGCTTTCGAGAAAACGAGGAAGAAAGTAATTTAAAAAAAAGTAAAATTCAGTATTTATTAGTACAAGTGAAAATATTCATAATGACAGTAGTATATTTTAATGAGGTCTATCAGATGGTGCAATGATATTTCATATATCTCTAATAGCTTTCGAGAAAATGAGGAGGAATGTCATGTTTTTATATAAATATATAGTTTCATTTTACTGCGTAATTATTAGTCATAGAACAAATATTCATAATGTCAGTTTTACAGTTTAATTAGGTCTATCAGATGCTGCAGTGATATTTTCAATATCTCTAATAGCTTTCGAGAAAATGAGGAAAATCATGTTTTTATATAAATATTAAGTTTCATTTTACTGCGTAATTATTAGTCATAGAACAAATATTCATAATGAGAGTTCTACAGTTTAATTAGGTGTATCAGATGCTTCAATGATATTTCCAATATCTCAAATAGCTTTCGAGAAAATGAGGGGGAAACTCATGTTTTTATATAAAAATTAAGTTTTCATTTTACTGCGTAATTATTAGTCATAGAACAAATATTCATAATGACAGTTGTACAGTTTAATTAGGTGTATTAGATGCTGCAATAGTATTTCCAATATCTCTAATAGCTTTCGAGAAAATGAGGAGGAAAGTCATGTTTTTATATAAATATTAAGTTTAATTTTACTGCGTAATTATTAGCCATAGAACAAATATTCATAATATCAGTTGTACAGTTTAATTAGGTGTATCAGATGCTGCAATGATATTTCCAATATCTCTAATAGCTTTCGAGAAAATGAGGAGGAAAGTCATGTTTTTAAATAAATATTAAGTTTAATTTTACTGCGTAATTATTAGTCATAGAACAAATATTCATAATATCAGTTTTACCATTTAATTTGGTGTATCAGATGCTGCAATGATATTTCCAATATCTCTAATAGCTTTCGGGAAAATGAGGAGGAAAATCATGTTTATATATAAATATTAAGTTTCATTTTACTGCGTAATTATTAGTCATAGAACAAATATTCATAATGACAGTTGTACAGTTTAATTAGGTGTATCAGATGCTGCAATAATGTTTCCAATATCTCTAATAGCTTTCGGGAAAATGAGGAGGAAAGTCATGTTTTTATATAAATATTAAGTTTCATTTTACTGCGTAATTATTAGTCATAGAACAAATATTCATAATTTCAATTTTACAGTTTAATTAGGTCTATTAGATACTGCAATGATATTTCCAATATCTCTAATAGGTTTCGAGAAAATGAGGAGGAAATTCATGTTTTTATATAAATATTAAGTTTCATTTTACTGCGTAATTATTAGCCATAGAACAAATATTCATAATATCAGTTGTACAGTTTAATTAGGTGTATCAGATGCTGCAATTATATTTCCAATATTTCTAATAGCTTTTGAGAAAATGAGGAGGAAAGTCATGTTTTTAAATAAATATTAAGTTTAATTTTACTGCGTAATTATTAGTCATAGAACAAATTTTCATAATATCAGTTGTACAGTTTAATTAGGTGTATCAGATGCTGGAATGATATTTCCAATATCTCTAATAGCTTTCGGGAAAATGAGGAGGAAAGTCATGTTTATATATAAATATTAAGTTTCATTTTACTGCGTAATTATTAGTCATAAAACAAATATTCATAATGACAGTTGTACAGTTTAATTAGGTGTATCAGATGCTTCAATGATATTCTCAATATTTCCAATATTTTCAATATCCAATATCTAATGCTAGCTAGAAGAGCCCGTCGCTGACGGCCGACGGAGCGACGGTTATATATTGCTGCCGGTGGTGTTGCCAAACCGCAGTTATCGTACCGTAAAATTATCTATTGAATATCACATAAATACTCATAAGAACGGTAATTCTGATACATAAGACAATAGAAATTTGTAAATAATGATAAAAGTTGTTACACTGGCCTATACTTATTGTCATCATACGTTTGGTATATGCATGGGAATGATATAAAGATCTTGGCACAGACGTCGTGCCGCAAACACAGGAGAGGGAGACGCTGCTGGCACATACGGTGTGCCGCAAGAATTGAATGGGTTTAATGAGTATCTTGTTTGATTCTTTATTTGTTCTTTCAAGTGGTTCCAAAGTTGTGTTCCTGTGTGGAAATGGGTACAAGGTAGAAAAACTTAGATTCACAACAGACCTAGGTAGATATTGGTTCACTAACAGAGTGGTGAACGATTGGAATAGGCTGGGTAGACACGTAGTAAGTGGTGAGTCAATAGGTAGCTTTAAAAGACGGTTGGATCAGAGTATGGATAGGGATGACAGGTGGGATGGTGAAATATTGTATTATTCCAAGGGTGGGGGACAAGGAACTGCCTCGTGTAGGTCATTAACTGGCCTCTTGCAGTCTCCTCAATTCTTATGTTCGTATGTTCTTGTGTTCTTATGTTCCACAGTGTTATATGCATCGCTAGTAAAGTAGAACGGGACTTGAAAGATCGTGGTTATGGCGAGTGTCAAGATTATGTGACTTCAAATAAAATCCAGTGTTTGCTACATCAATATTTAGTCAACCATACACAAACAGTCTGTAAATTGTTGTTACCAGGTAATTTGAACAATCTATGGCTACTGGAAAAAAAAAAATTTGTGTAAAACATGGTTCGTATATGTTTTGTTTGCGTAATAAAAAAGACTATCTATGTATATGTTTTGTGCTCCACCCCATACATAAATAAAGTATGATAAACTATATATTATTATTATTATTATTATTATTGAAGCTGAACAATACAAACAATATGGGTAAACAAACTATTGACAAGGTTTCAGGATATCTAAAGTACACTTGTCTCGTATTATAAAAGAATATTCCTTTGACTTTACAAATGTTACTTCTTACTTCTTCAATGAATGTGCGAGGTCCATTTTGAATTCATTACAATCAATAATTAATCTTAGGAATTTCGTGTCATTAGGTTAGGTTAGGTTAGGTCACGTTACGTTAGGTTAGGTCATTAGCATAAGTTAGGTTACGTTAGGTTAGGTCATTAGCATTAGTTAATGTAGGATGATTAGTTTTAAGTTAACATTGGGTGGTGTTAATTAAGCTGGGTGAACAGGATATGGTGTAGGGAGTCTCTCTCTCTCTCTCTCTCTCTCTCTCTCTCTCTCTCTCTCTCTCTCGCTCTCGCTCTCGCTCTCTCTCTCTCTCGTCTGATTCTTATTCCTGTTCTGTCCAACATTCCAATGCAAGGACACAATATTGCCCTTTATTTGGCTTTATTGGGCTAGTTTATCCTTTATTGAGCTAGTTTATCCTTTATTGGGCTAGTTTATCCTTTATTGGGCTAGTTTATCCTTTATTGGGCTAGTTTATCCTTTATTTGGCTTTATTGGGCTAGTTTATCCTTTATTTGGCTTTATTGGGCTAGTTTATCCTTTATTGGGCTAGTTTATCCTTTATTTGGCTTTATTGGGCTAGTTTATTCTTTATTGGGCTAGTTTATCTGATTCTTATTCCTGTTCTGTCCAACATTCCAATGCAAGGACACAATATTGCCCTTTATTTGGCTTTATTGGGCTAGTTTATCCTTTATTGGGCTAGTTTATCCTTTATTTGGCTTTATTGGGCTAGTTTATCCTTTATTTGGCTTTATTGGGCTAGTTTATCCTTTATTGGGCTAGTTTATCCTTTATTTGGCTTTATTGGGCTAGTTTATTCTTTATTGGGCTAGTTTATCCTTTATTGGGCTAGTTTATCCTTTATTTGGCTTTATTGGGCTAGTTTATTCTTTATTTGGCTTTATTGGGCTAGTTTATTCTTTATTTGGCTTTATTGGGCTAGTTTATCCTTTATTTGGCTTTATTGGGCTAATTTATCCTTTATTGGGCTAGTTTATCCTTTATTTGGCTTTATTGGGCTAATTTATCCTTTATTGGGCTAGTTTATCCTTTATTTGGCTTTATTGGGCTAGTTGATAAGTTTTTGGTACCATTGGGTTATTTTGTTTATATATTTTTAGTCGTTTTCCTTCACCGTTTGTATAATAAATATAAATAAATAAATAAATAAATAAAAAAGCGGGAATATTACTAATTAATGTTTTTATATTATATTTATTAGTTATAATTTTTTATATTGAGTTTTTGTTTGAACCGTAGAGAAAGCTTGAGTGTGTTCCCTGACACACACACACACACACACACACACACACACACACACACACACACACACACACACACACTGCGCCGGGCCTCGAACCCTGGGTCATACATCGGTGGTCGGCGCGGCATGTGGTGTGGTTGCCATGTACACCGTGAGTACGTGATTATAGTTGTATTATAGTACATCTACACTTTGGTGGTAACTTTACACTGCACACTCAAAAATGTTTGTACTCACGCCCTCCGCCGTGCGCCATGCCAGGCCAGGCCTCGGGGTGCAGTGGTCCATCCTAGTAGTTCCCCAGCAGCGGACACAGGCTCAGGGTAATGCCGGACCAGTCCAGGCCGGGCCAGTCCAGAGTGGACAGGTCCAGCGGCGTCACCCACGCTGAGGGCAGAGTCCACCTTCCCTGCCTGGCTGTGGGCAGGGCACGGTTAGTGCCATCGTCTTCTTCTTCTTCTTCAGCAGGTTGCATGAAGTTCTGGACCTGGTCCTGAACCTGGGTTTGGACTTGGTCTTGGTCCTGGGTGATGGTCTGATCTGCGTTCTGCGTTCCCGTGGCTGTCTGAGTCTGGTCCTGCATCTGTGTCTGGTCCTGCGTCTGGTCCTGCTCCAGCATCTGGTCTCCGCCCATCAGATCCACGCCGATGGTGTTGGAGTTGTCCACTGTGATGACGTAGGTGATGTTGCCGACACGACTGTTGGTCGTCGTAGTGTAGGGACACGCGCTGCTCACGGCCAAGTAGAACACGAACTGCAGCAACAGTGCCACGCCCACCACCATTATGGCCGTCACGGCGTCCACACACAGGCTGCCGCCGCCCCCACGCCGGTACACGGCGCCCATGCACGCAATGTCAGGGTTGTAGGCGCCGCTCCTGTGGACGAGAAGGAAAGGTGAACGTGTGCTGGCCTAGCCCCGCCCCGCCGCCCTCCCCCGGCAGACCACCCACCTTGCAGGTTGTTGTGAAGGTGTCAGCTGGTCCATGAGGTAGTGCATGGTGGTGTGGTAGAGGCTGGCACCCGCGCGTCCCACACTCAGCGGGAGGTGGAGGCGGCGGAGGCCTTGCTCAGGGACGCCCTCGGCGCCCACCGCCGCCACACACGCCGCCACCATTACCACCACCACCACCACCGCCGCCCACACACGAGGCAGGACCAAGGGCGTGGCAGCACAGCGGCGTGGCAACGCTGCGGCTGCATCAGCCATCCTGTCAGGAGTGGCCATGGGTGAGTGTTGTGGGTGTGTGTGTGGGCAGCAGCAGCAGCAACAGTGTTGTTGGCGGCAGGGAGTGCAGTGTGCGAGTGCCGTGGGCGCCGCGTAGCCTCGCCTATATTGACGCCGCCCTCCGCGGGGACCGACCACAACGGGGCCGCGAGACACAACGTTCAGCCTCCCCAGCGGGTGTTCCCAACCCACTGCCGCTGTACTTTTGTGTGGTGGCAGTACTGGCAGGTGTGTGTCTAGTGTGCCTGTTCACCACACAGTGACCTGCCACTCACCACCTCCAACCTGGTGTCAAACTCACTCCGTGGTGGCGGCGGCACCCTTGTGTTGCAAGGCTGCACTTGTTGCTAAGCATGATGCTGGGCGGGGTGGGGTGGGGGGGGTGGGGAGGGAGAGATCATATGAGAAACCCGGGGGTTTTTGGAATTCTTCTGAGGTCCAAGCAAGACCGATTGTAGGTAGAGTGTGTTTACTTCAACTAGGAACAAGTGCGGAGCTGAGAGATTTGAAAGTACAGTGTGGCCTCTCTAAACTAAACTCTCTAACTAAAGCGAACTGGCATAGACAAACACCAACTTGGGAAATATAAATGAGGTGGAAACTGTATACAAAATGATGTT
>JAPQNM010000027.1:2727384-2734884 GCA_029783475.1 Metacarcinus magister | reverse complement strand
CTTCGTCTCATTACGTGTCCTGCCCATATACACTTCTATCTTTAACCCATTCACCGTGATAATGCAAAAAGTTTCTTGTATCGCCTGTGATCTAATAATTTATGATTTTTCAATCTATACATTGAATAATATGTTTAGGATAGTATATTTTTCCTGGTTTATCCGATTTGAACAGTAGCATCAACACATCGTTTAGTCTTAAGTTACATAAGTTATACAGCATTGAAGTTGAATACAAAACGATTTCAAAGCCATGATACGACCGAAGTGCGTTGCCAGACGTATGATACGCCACCCACCTCACCATATATATATATATATATATATATATATATATATATATATATATATATTATATATATATATATATATATATATATATTTATATATATATATATATATATATATACATATATATATATATATATATATATATATATATATATACATATATATATATATATATATATATATATATATATATATATTTATATATATATATATATATATATATATATATTTATATATATATATATATATATTTATATATATATATATATATATATTTATACATATATATATATATATATATATATATATATAGAGAGAGAGAGAGAGAGAGAGAGAGAGAGAGAAAAATGAGGAGGAAAGTCATGTTTTTATATAAATATTAAATTTAATTTTACTGCGTAATTATTAGTCATAGAACAAATATTCATAATGACAGTTGTACAGTTTAATTAGGTATATCAGATGCTGCAATGATATTTCCAATATTTCTAATAGCTTTCGGGAAAATGAGGAGGAAAGTCATGTTTTTATATAAATATTAAGTTTCATTTTACTGCGTAATTATTAGTCATAGAACAAATATTCATAATGACAGTTGTAGAGTTTAATTAGGTGTATCAGATGCTGCAGTGATATATCGAATATCTCTAATAGCTTTCGAGAAAATGAGGAGGAAAGTCATGTTTTTATATAAATATTAAGTTTCATTTTACTGCGTAATTATTAGTCATAAAACAAATATTCATTATGACAAGTGTACAGTTTAATTAGGTGTATCAGAGGCTGCAATGATATTTCCAATATCTCTAATAGCTTTCGGGAAAATGAGGAGGAAATTCATGTTATTATATAAATATAAAGTTTAATTTTACTGCGTGATTATTAGTCATAGAACAAATATTCATAATATCAGTTTTACAGTTTAATTAGGTGTATCAGATGCTGCAATGATATTTCCAATATCTTTAATAGCTTTCGAGAAAATGAGGAAATTCATGTTTTTATATAAATATTAAGTTTCATTTTACTGCGTAATTATTAGTCATAGAACAAATATTCATAAGGACAGTTGTACAGTTTAATTAGGTGTATCAGATGCTGTAATGATATTTCTAATATCTCTAATAGCTTTCTAGAAAATTAGGAGGAAAGTCATGTTTCTATATAAATATAAAGTTTCATTTTACTGCGTAATTATTAGTCATAGAACAAATATTAATAATTTCAGTTTTACAGTTTAATTAGGTCTATCAGATGCTCCAGTGATATTTCCAATATCTCTAATAGCTTTCGAGGAAATGAGGAGAAAAGTTATGTTTTTAAATAAATATTAAGTTTAATTTTACTGCGTAATTGTTAGTCATAGAACAAATATGCATAATGACAGTTGTACAGTTTAATTTGGTGCATCAGATGCTGTAATGATATTTCCAATATCTCTAATAGCTTTCGAGAAAATGAGGAGGAAAGTCATGTTTTTAAATAAATATTAAGTTTAATTTTACTGCGTAATTGTTAGTCATAGAACAAATATTCATAATGACAGTTGTACAGTTTAATTTGGTGTATCAGATGCTGCAATGATATTTCCAATATCTCTAATAGCTTTCGGGAAAATGAGGAGGAAATTCATGTTTTTAAATATATATTAAGTTTCATTTTACTGCGTAATTATTAGTCATAGAAAAAATATTCATAATATCAGTTGTACAGTTTAATTAGGTGTATCAGCTGCTGCAATGATATTTCATATATCTCTAATAGCTTTCGAGAAAATGAGGAGGAAATTCATGTTTTTAAATAAATATTAAGTTTCATTTTACTGTGTAATTATTAGTCATAGAAAAAATATTCATAATATCAGTTATACAGTTTAATTAGGTGTATCAGATGATGCAATGATATTTCCAATATCTCTACTAGCTTCCGAGAAAACGAGGAAGAAAGTAATTTTTTAAAAAGTAAAATTCACTATTTATTAGTACTAGTGAAAATATTCATAATGACAGTAGTAGATTTTAATTAGGTCTATCAGATGCTGCAATGATATTTCCAATATCTCTAATAGCTTTCCAGAAAATGAGGAGGAAAATCATGTTTTTATATAAATATTAAGTTTCATTTTACTGCGTAATTATTAGTCCTAGAAAAAATATTCATAATATCAGTTATACAGTTTAATTAGGTGTATCAGATGCTGCAATTATATTTCCAATATCTCTAATAGCTTTCAAGAAAATGACGAGGAAAGTCATGTTATTATATAAAAATACGGTTTTATTTTACTGCGTAATTATTAGTCATAGAACAAATATTCATAATATCAGTTGTACAGTTGAATTAGGTGTATCAGATGTTGCAATGATATTTCCAATATCTCTACTAGCTTTCGAGAAAACGAGGAAGAAAGTAATTTAAAAAAAAGTAAAATTCACTATTTATTAGTACTAGTGAAAATATTCATAATGACAGTAGTAGATTTTAATTAGGTCTATCAGATGCTGCAATGATATTTCCAATATCTCTAATAGCTTTCCAGAAAATGAGGAGGAAAATCATGTTTTTAAATAAATATTAAGTTTCATTTTACTGCGTAATTATTAGTCATAGAACAAATATTCATAATGAGAGTTGTACAGTTTAATTAGGTGTATCAGATGCTGCAATGATATTTCCAATATCTCTAATAGCTTTCGGGAAAATGAGGAGGAAAGTCATGTTTTTATATAAATATTAAGTTTCATTTTACTGCGTAATTATTAGTCATAAAACAAATATTCATAATTACAGTTGTACAGTTTATTATGTGTATCAGATGCTGCAATGATATTTCCAATATTTCTAATAGCTTTTGGGAAAATGAGGAGGAAAGTCATGTTTTTATATAAATATTAAGTTTCATTTTACTGCGTAATTATTAGTCATAGAACAAATATTCATAATTTCAGTTTTACAGTTTAATTAGGTCTATCAGATGCTGCAATGATATTTCCAATATCTCTAATAGATTTCGAGAAAATGAGGAGGAAATTCATGTTATTATATAAATATTAAGTTTCATTTTACTGCGTAATTATTAGTCATAGAACAAATATTAATAATGACAGTTGTACAGTTTAATTAGGTGTATCAGAACCTGCAATGATATTTCCAATATCTCTAATAGCTTTCGAGGAAATGAGGAGGAAAGTCATGTTTTTAAATAAATATTAAGTTCAATTTTACTGCGTAATTATTAGTCATAGAACAAATATTAATAATGACAGTTGTACAGTTTAATTAGGTGTATCAGAACCTGCAATGATATTTCCAATATCTCTAATAGCTTTCGAGGAAATGAGAAAAGTTATGTTTATATAAAAATATTAAGTTTCATTTTACTGCGTAATTATTAGTCATAGAACAAATATTCATAATGACGGTTGTACAGTTTAATTAGGTGTATCAGATGCTGTAATGATATTTCCAATATCTCTAATAGCTTTCGAGAAAATGAGGAGGAAATTCATGTTTTTAAATAAATATTAAGTTCAATTTTACTGCGTAATTATTAGTCATAGAACAAATATTTATAATATCAGTTTTAGAGTTTATTTAGTTGTATCAGATGCTGCAATGATATTTCCAATATCTCTAATAGCTTTCGGGAAAATGAGGAGGAAAGTCATGTTTATATATAAATATTAAGTTTCATTTTACTGCGTAATTATTAGTCATAGAACAAATATTCATAATGACAGTTGTACAATTTAATTAGGTGTATCAGATGCTGCAATGATATTTCCAATATCTCTAATAGCTTTCGGGAAAATGAGGAGGAAAGTCATGTTTTTATATGAATATTAAGTTTCATTTTACTGCGTAATTATTAGTCATAAAACAAATATTAATAATGACAGTTGTACAGTTTAATTAGGTGTATCAGATGCTGCAATGATATTTCCAATATTTCTAATAGCTTTCGGGAAAATGAGGAGGAAAGTCATGTTTTTATATAAATATAAAGTTTCATTTTACTGCGTTATTATTAGTCATAGAACAAATATTCATAATATCAGTTGTACAGTTTAATTAGGTGTATTAGATGCTGCAATGATATTTCCAATATCTCTAATAGCTTTCGAGAAAATGAGGAAATTCATGTTTTTAAATAAATATTAAGTTTCATTTTACTGCGTAATTATTAGTCATAGAACAATTATTCATAATGACAGTTGTACAGTTTATTTAGGTATATCAGAATCTGCAATGATATTTCCAATATCTCTAATAGCTTTCGGGAAAATGAGGAGGAAAGTCATGTTTTTATATAAATATTAAGTTTCATTTTACTGCGTAATTTTTAGTCATAGAACAAATATTCATAATGACAGTTGTACAGTTTAATTAGGTGTATCAGATGCTGTAATGATATTTCCAATATCTCTAATGGCTTTCGAGAAAATGAGGAGGAAAGTCATGTTTTTATATAAATATAAAGTTTCATTTTACTGCGTAATTAATAGTCATAGAACAAATATTCATAATTTCAGTTTTACAGTTTAATTAGGTCCATCAGATACTGCAATGATATTTCCAATATCTCTAATAGCTTTCAAGAAAATGAGGAGGAAATTCATGTTTTTATATAAATATTAAGTTTCATTTTACTGCGTAATTATTAGTCATAGAACAAATATTAATAATGACAGTTGTACAGTTTAATTAGGTGTATCAGATGCTGCAATGATATTTCCAATATCTCTAATAGCTTTCGAGGAAATGAGGAGAAAAGTTATGTTTATATAAAAATATTAAGTTTCATTTTACTGAGTAATTATTAGTCATAGAACAAATATTCATAATGACAGTTGTACAGTTTAATTAGGTGTATCAGATGCTGCAATGATAATTCCAATATCTCTAATGGCTTTCGAGAAAATTAGGAGGAAAGTCATGTTTTTATATAAATATAAATTTTAATTTTACTGCGTAATTATTAGTCATAGAACAAATATTAATAATTTCAGTTTTACAGTTTAATTAGGTCTATCAGATGCTGCAGTGATATTTCCAATATCTCTAATAGCTTTCGAGAAAATGAGGAGGAAATTCATGTTTTTATATAAATATTAAGTTTCATTTTTCTGCGTAATTATTAGTCATAGAACAAATATTCATAATGACAGTTGTACAGTTTAATTAGGTGTATCAGATGCTGCAATCATATTTCCAATATCTCTAATAGCTTTCGAGAAAATGAGGAGGAAAGTCATGTTTTTAAATAAATATTAAGTTTCATTTTACTGCGTAATTATTAGTCATAGAACAAATATTCATAATATCAGTTGTACAGTTTAATTAGGTCTATCAGATGCTGCAGTTATATTTCCAATATCTCTAATAGCTTTCGAGAAAATGACGAGGAAAATCATGGTTTTATATAAAAATACGGTTTTATTTTACTGCGTAATTATTAGTCATAGAACAAATATTCATAATATCAGTTGTACAGTTGAATTAGGTGTATCAGATGATGCAATGATATTTCCAATATCTCTAATAACTTTCGAGAAAACGAGGAAGAAAGTAATTTTTTAAAAAGTAAAATTCAGTATTTATTAGTACCAGTGAAAATATTCATAATGACAGTAGTAGATTTTAATCAGGTCTATCAGATGCTGCAATGATATTTCCAATATCTCTAATAGCTTTCGAGAAAATGAGGAGGAATGTCATGTTTTTATATAAATATATAGTTTCATTTTACTGCGTAATTATTAGTCATAGAACAAATATTTATAATGACAGTTGTACAGTTTAATTAGGTCTATCAAATTCTGCAGTGATATTTCCAATATTTCTAATAGCTTTCGAGAAAATGAGGAGGAAAGTCATGTTTTTAAATAAATATTAAGTTTAATTTTACTGCGTAATTATTAGTCATAGAACAAATATTCATAATATCAGTTGTACAGTTTAATTAGGTGTATCAGATGTTGCAATGATATTTCCAATATCTCTAGTAGCTTTCGGGAAAATGAGGAGGAATGTTATGTTTATATATAAATATTAAGTTTCATTTTACTGCGTAATTATTAGTCATAAAACAAATATTCATAATGACAGTTGTACAGTTTAATTAGGTGTATCAGATGCTGCAATGATATTTCCAATATTTCCAATATTTTCAATATCCAATATCCAATATCTAATGCTAGCTAGAAGAGCCCGTCGCTGACGGCCGACGGAGCGACGGTTATATATTGCTGCCGGCGGTGTTGCCAAACCGCAGTTATCGTCCCGTAAAATTATCTATTGAATATCACATAAATACTCATAAGAACGGTAATTCTGATACATAAGACAATAGAAATTTGTAAATAATGATAAAAGTTGTTACACTGGCCTATACTCATTGTCATCATACGTTTGATATATGCATGGGAATGATATAAAGATCTTGGCACAGACGTCGTGCCGCAAACACAGGAGAGGGAGACGCTACTGGCACATACGGTGTGCCGCAAGAACTGAATGGGTTAAGTAGTGGTCAAGATATGTTCAAGTTTGGTCTGTTCCCTAATCCTTGATGCTAAGACACCAGGTTTGTGATCCATATGTTAGAACAGGTAGAAGGCATATACACCGTTCCCTGCAGTGATAGTGTCAGATTACTTTTCATAACATTGTGTTGTCTACCAAAAGCATTTCATCCCATCCCAATTTTCATTTAGATTTGTTTTTCATGATCTGGACATGCACCAATTGTCTGTCCTAAGTAAATGTATTCTTGGACGCTACTACTACTGCTAATCTACTACTACTACCACTACTACTACTACTACTACTACTGCTAATCTACTACTACTACCACTACTACTACTACTACTACTACTGCTAATCTACTACTACTACCACTACTACTACTACTACTGCTAATCTACTACTACTACCACTACTACTACTACTACTACTACTGCTAATCTACTACTACTACCACTACTACTACTACTACTGCTAATCTACTACTACTACCACTACTACTACTACTACTACTACTGCTAATCTACTACTACTACCACTACTACTACTACTACTGCTAATCTACTACTACTACCACTACTACTACTACTACTACTACTGCTAATCTACTACTACTACCACTACTACTACTACTACTACTACTAATCTACTACTACTACCACTACTACTACTACTACTGCTAAT
>JAPQNM010000027.1:2717384-2724884 GCA_029783475.1 Metacarcinus magister | reverse complement strand
GGGTGAGGTGGCGGCACTCCCCCCCTCCGCCTCCCGGCCCCCGGTGTAGTACTGGTCCTGGTCCAGTTCCTGATTTTGGTATTGGTCGAGGTCGAGGTTGGCCACCGGGGCTGAGTCTATGTCTTGGTAGAGGTTCTGGTCCAGTTGTTGATCCTGCTCCTGATCCAGGGTCTGGGTCTGGGTCTGGGTCTGCTCTGCGGCCTCGGTGTCCATGGTGACGCCGTTGGTGAGTGTGAGGGTGAACACGTTGGTGACGTTGTCGCTACGTCCCTGGCTGCTGATGTAGGGACACGCGCTGCTCACCACCAAGTAAAACACTAACTGCAGCAAGAGTGCCACGCCCACCACCGTGGCGGCCATGATGGCGCCCACACACTTGGCGCCGCTGCTGCTGCGGTACACGGCGCCCAGGCACGCGTTGCTCTTGTGTCTGTTGCTCATGTGCGGGGAACGTGCTGGTGGGCGTATACTTGGGCGTTGAACCCTCCCGCGGGAAACCCACCCTGCAGGTTGTTGTGAAGGTGTCAGCTGGTCCATGAGGTAGTGCATGGTGGTGTGGTAGAGGCTGGCACCCGCGCGTCCAACACCCAGCGGGAGGTGGAGGCGGCGGAGGCCTTGCTCAGGGACGCCCTCGGCGCCCACCGCCGCCACACACGCCACCGCCACTACTACCACCACCACCACCGCCGCCCACACCCGAGGCGGGACCAAGGGCGTGGTAGGACAGCGGCGTGGCAACGCTGCGGCTGCATCAGCGACCCTGTCAGGAGTGGCCATGGGCGGGCTGTTGTGGGTGTGTGTGTGGGCGTGGCAGCAGCAGCAGTGTTGTTGGCGGCAGGGAGTGCAGTGTGTGAGTGTCGTGGGCGCCGCGTAGCCTCGCCTATATTGACGCCGCCCTCCGCGGGGACCGACCACAACGGGGCCACACACACACACATACACACACACGCACGCGCACACGCACACGCACACGCACACACATACACACACACACACACACACACACACACACACACACACACACACACACACACATACACACACGCGCACACGCACACGCACACGCACGCGCACACGCACACACATACACACACACACACACACACACACACACACACACACACACACACACACGCATTAATTGGATATAAATAATTAATACATGATATATATTTTTTGTACAAAGTTTTATTATTACAAAGACACCTTCGTATTGTAGGTAATTCTTGAAGGTAAATATGTACAATAAATTATCCTTCTCCGTTTGTGTTACATTGGCGGACACGGAAGGTTTAGATCAAGCGAACACACACATACGCGCACGCACACGCACACACACACACACACACACACACACACACACACACACACACACACACACACACACCCACACACACACACACACACACAGTTAAAGTTTTCAGTCACGTATTAGTATCAGAACATTTAATTTTGATTTTATTTATTTATAATTGCAAAACACGTTTGTAGACGGGATAATAATGCAACGTCTACGCGCACGCACGCACGCACGCACGCACACAGACACACACACACACACACACACACACACACACACACACACACACACACACACACACACACACACACACACACACAATTACATTAACATTAACATTAAATCATTGTAGGAATAAGTATCATTATATTATCACTATTGCTGTTATTCGAAAAAATATATATATTTGTCCAAACATTCACCACCAAATTTAACTTTCAGCCATATCGAGAACTGCAATTTTTCAACATTTTCCGTGAAATTTTTGATATTATTTTTTCCTTTTTTCCCTTCATTTCCAAGCGCCAGGAGACCAGAGAACCTTTAATTTTTTTTTGTTTTATAATACAATTTTTTTCTCCCGTTGTAGTACCAAAGAGTAAGAAAACTTTGAATAGAATTAGATGATAAACGTACGAATTATCACCATTAATCAGTACATCACTCTCCCTCGCTTTCATTTCACTATACAAACGTAACTATACTTTACAAATCACACACGGACGCATTACACTCGTGGTGGCTTCAATAAGAGAGAAAACATATGTGACACTAACGAACTATATGATCATCTGTTTCCATTTCCTTGATAAAATAAATAAATAAAACACAAACAATAATGTAGTTATAACGACATTCACGTCCCCAATAGCCAGCCTGCCATTACACCCTTACCCCCCCCGCCCCCCCTGTCACATTTAAACATTGGTGGTGTGTGTTCTCTTCCCCCCCCTCCCCCCTCGTCTTTCTCTCTACCAATCGAAGTGAGACACGTCACAGTCACGGGAGGAGCCACACCACGTCGTCTCCTGAAGGGGTGGACACGCTCGTCCCCCTCGTCTGGATTGTCGTAGAACCGTCCTCGTTCGAACCTGAAAGTATAAAGTATAAGACGTGGAAATGTACTGTTTTATAATGACTAGTAATCAACCCCGGATGGAGGGGACGTAATCTGTCTCTCTTTTCTCTCTTTTCTCTCTTTAAACTTTTTTTTACCACACACACACACACACACACACACACACACACACACACACACACACACACACACACGAGGGTAGCAACAGGAGTAATGACCGTAGATGCGTAATTACCTTAGTCGTTACTCATGCAAACACGCGATGTGCGGTAGGCAACCACACTCACGCATACACACACACACACACACACACACACACACACACACACACACACACACACACACATACACACACACATGTTACTTTGTACTTATTAACCTTTCTGATACTCTCACTCATCCCCCTCACTAACCCCTTTAACTTACCCCTCTCATCTGCCCTTTCATCTGGCCCTCTCACCTGGCCCTCTCACCCCTCTCACCTGCTCTCCAATGCTACACGTCTTGCTGCAGGAGGACCACTCAGCCCACTCCGACACTCTACAATCCCTCGGGGCTCTCATATGACCTGGAAATGTTGCATGAATTAAGTGTTTGCTTTTATACCAAACGGTAGTTGTACACATTCTTAAATTGAAATATTATACCTTTTATTTATTTATTTATTTATTTATTTATTTATTTATTTTATGAAATGAAAATAATTTGTTGGTAGTGTTTGAGTTTTTGTTTGTGTTTTTTCTTTCTTTCTTTCTTTCTTTCTTTCTTTCTTTCTTTTTGGGAAATGAGAACACACTTACAATTTCTTATGGATCGTAAAGTGCTGGGGCTTTTTTTTTGTTCCCTTCTAATTATCTTTTTTCTTTTATATACGTGAAAATTGTGGCTTTTAAATATTATTCCAAAAGAGAGAGAGAGAGAAAAAAAAACTCGTTAAGTGATGTAATGAGTTTCGAAAGAAGACCCAAAAAATGTGACCTAGAAAAAGGCGTAACGTGACAGTTAGGTTAGGTTAGGTTAGGTTAGGTTAGGTTAGGATAGGTTAGGTTAGGTTAGGATAGGTTAGGTTAGGTTAGGTTAGGTTAGGTTAGGATAGGATAGGTTAGGTTAGGATAGGATAGGTTAGGTTAGGTTAGGTTTATAGTGATTGTCTATGTCTGTTTGAAAGGTTAGGTTTAGGTTTATAGTAATTGTGTATTAGGTTAGGTTAGGTTAGGTTAGCAACAGGAGAAACGTTTTGGGGGAATTTCATTATATAGAAGCAGTACGTTTGTCTTGATGTTAGACCACAACATTCTCTCTCTCTCTCTCTCTCTCTCTCTCTCTCTCTCTCTCTCTCTCTCTCTCTCTCTCTCTCTCTCTCTCTCTCTCTCTCTCTCTCTCTCTCTCTCTCTCTCTCTCTCTCTCTCTCTCTCTCTCAGGCACAAGGAAGAAAGCATCGTACCATCAGACTTACGATGACCTCCAATTCTTCGTCTCCTGCCACCACCCTGTCTGCCTTGTCCCATCTTCCTCCCTCGTCTGTTCTTCCTGTATTTCTTTTTGTATTTATTCACTAATTTATTCATCAACAACGTCTTCATGCCTCCTGCCTTCCGTCCTCTCGGCTCCACGTTGTCAGCATTCCCTATCCCACCGCTGACACCACTTGTACGAGAGCTCAGGATAGCATTGGTGGGTTCCTCGTTTTCTTCAGCGATGCTCTCCACTTTTGTCTCGAGTTCTGCTTGTGTCTGGCTGTTGACTGGACGTGGTCGCCTCCTTCCTACCAGCTCGCTTGAAGTGTAGCGTAAGGATGGTGTAGTTGAGGCAGTAAATATCTTAGCGAGGTTGTATTCCTTGATCTGTGAAGGAATGTCAAGAAAGGTTGAAGTATTTGTAGGTAAAATATAGTCTCCGTTTTTCTACTAGTGCTATATTAAAGGAGAAAGGAATGAAATGTTGTAATGATGGTTAACTATAGTAGATTAAAGAAGAGGACATTGAAATTATAATCCTTTTGGTGAATGGGAGGTAAATAATAATGGATGGATTAACTAAAAGGTAAATTAAGTAATGTAATGTAAATAAAGAGATGAATATAAAAAGTAAAAAAGATGGATGATTTGAGATTAGAATGATAGAACGAAAATATTTACTACTCAGATGGAATAAAATCTACGGGAATTAACATGTGAAACTCCTCTCTCTCTCTCTCTCTCTCTCTCTCTCTCTCTCTCTCTCTCTCTCTCTCTCTACTTTTAACTGGATTTAATATATATAATTATAGTTTCTTTGGTTAACACATACTCTAAATGCAGGGCAGACCGCAGAATTTGAATCATATGGTCTGAGTTTCTATGTAAATATCTCTCTCTCTCTCTCTCTCTCTCTCTCTCTCTCTCTCTCTCTCTCTCTCTCTCTCTCTCTCTCTCTCTCTCTCTCTCTCTCTCTCTCTCTCTCTCTCTCTCACCTTGTATAGACGAATAGTGGCTATCGGTGGATGAGCCTCAACTTCAGGGTAAAAAAATGAGTTGGCAGGATGATTAGGGGTTTGGGCCGTGATTCTTGAGACAGGCTTGCGGGGTATGGTGGGCCAATTGGGCGAGGTAAAGGTGAACCCATTATCTGTACCTGCATCCAGAGGGTCTACCTGTGTGGGGGGAGCGGGAGGAATAGGATGATTAGCTGAGGTGTGAGGTAATTAAAATGAGGTTAATATGGTTGTGTCATTTTTTGTGGAAAGATTTTTTTTAGATAGACTGATTGACTGACCTCTAGAACCACTGACTCCATCCACTTTCCTTCCACACACAGGTCAAAGTTGTCCACTCCTATGAACCAATCAGGAGAGGGAACCACCCGGGATATAAGAGACACCTGTGGAGGTCAAAAAAGGTCATTAATTAAGGTATTAACTCACCTGAACTTACCTTACCTGACCTGACTTAACCTACTAATTATATATTTTTATTTGGATATGATTTCAAGGATACTACTACTACTACTACTACTACTACTTCTTCTTCTTCTTATACTATCACTACTACCACTACTACCACACACAAACGTACCCTTGAATGATTTGAATCCACGAAAAACTGTGCTTGCGTGACGCCCACTCCTCGCATAACAGGTGGCGCTGTGAACTGATCCAAGACTCCCACGTTGTTTTGCAGCTCTGCGTCCCAAAGTTCACTCTGAGCCACTTCTGCAAACTGCTTGAGTCCGTCTGAAGCACTCTGGCCCACGTGGAATAGCTTGTAGGATTTGTCGTGAGATCGTCCTGTTTTGGGGGGAAAATGGAGTGAGTGTTTGTTTGGGTGTTGGTGTGTGTTTGTTTTTGGGTTGGTGTGTGTGTGTGTGTGTGTTTGTTTAGGTGTGTGTGTGTGTGTTTAGGTGTGTATGTGTGTGTGTGTGTTGCATATGTAAGTAAGTGACTATTGCAACAGACATATATATATATATATATATATATATATATATATATATATATATATATATATATATATATACATAAACACACATACACACACACACACACACACACACACACACACACACATGAGAACAAAATATAATAAGCTATTTTGAAATTGATATTACTGTTGACCTTGAAATTAAAGAGAGAGAGAGAGAGAGAGAGAGAGAGAGAGAGAGAGAGAGAGAGAGAGAGAGAGAGAGAGAGAGAGAGAGAGTCAGGTGGCGGGATATCAAAGAGGAGCAACAGCAGGAGGAGGAGGAGGGGGGGGGGAAGTTTGTCCTTCATTCGTTGATGTGTCTACCATCCTCCTCCTCCTCCTCCTCCTCCTCCTCCTCCTCCTCGTTTTAGTCTTGCAAAATGTTTCTAATAATAATCCTAGTATATATTTTTTCCTTCTTCTTCTTCTTCTTCTTCTTCTTTGCGTAAGTGAGATTTATGAAAATTTAAATAATACTTATGTTTCTTTTTCTCCTCCTCCTCCTCCTCCTCCTCCTCCTCCTCCTCCTCCTCCTCCTCCTCATTATTTCATTCCAGGATAATGTATGTTTATGTAAATATGTATATGTGTATGTGTATGTGTGTGTGTGTGTGTGTGTGTGTGTGTGTGTGTGTGTGTTTATTATTTTCTGTCATTTTCTGTGCCGCTGTGTGTGTGTGTGTGTGTGTGTGTGTGTGTGTGTGTGTGTGTGTGTGTGTGTGTGTGTGTGTGTGTGTGTGTGTGTGTGTGTGTGTGTATGTGTGTGTGTGTGTGTGGTCTATATTTTTTTTTTTTGCATTGCGTTTCTCTCGCTCTCTCTCTCTCTCTCTCTCTCTCTCTCTCTCTCTCTCTCTCTCTTACCAAAACAACTTAGTAACTAAACACTTTAATGTAAAAAAAATAAATAAATAATTGCAATATTTAAACAAAAACTATTCTTTCAAAACTTTATTTATTTATTATTATTATTATTATTATTATTATTATTATTATTATTATTATTATTATTATTATTATTATTATTATTATTATTATTATTATTATTATTATTATTATTATTATTATTATTATTATTATTATTATTATTATTTTACTGAATTTGTATATTTTTTTCGTTTTTTGTCAAATTATACGGTTTTTTTTTCATGTTTATTTGTAGTAAGTGGAAATGAGAGCGAGCGAGAGAGAGAGAGAGAGAGAGAGAGAGAGAGAGAGAGAGAGAGAGAGAGAGAGAGAGAGAGAGAGAGAGAGAGAGAGGTGGGTGGACAGACTTAAACTGACCACCAGACACAAATTTTTTTTTTTCTCTCTCTCTCTCTCTCTCTCTCTCTCTCTCTCTCTCTCTCTCTCTCTCTCTCTCTCGCTCTCTCTCTCCCTTTCTCTCCTTCGCACACTTCAGTAAACACAGGAATAGAGAGTAATTGATAAAGATAGTGGAGGAAGAGGAGGAGGAGGAGGAGGAAGAAAAAAAAATTAATAATAATAATAATAATAATAATAATAAATGTTAAACAAGAGAGATATTTTTTTCATATTAACGTAATGCACTTTTCTAGAGCATCTCTCTCTCTCTCTCTCTCTCTCTCTCTCTCTCTCTCTCTCTCTCTCTCTCTCTCTCTCTCTCTCTCTCTCTCTCTCTCTCTCTCTCTCTCTCTCTCTCTCTCTCTCTCTCTCTCTTCGTG
>JAPQNM010000027.1:2709884-2712384 GCA_029783475.1 Metacarcinus magister | reverse complement strand
TATTATTATTATTATTACTACTATTTATTTATCTATTTTTTTTTTCATTGCTATCTATCTCTCAAAACTTTCTCTCTCTCTCTCTCTCTCTCTCTCTCTCTCTCTCTCTCTCTCTCTCTCTCTCTCTCTCTCTCTCTCTCTCTCTCTCTCTCTCTCTCTCTCTCTCTACCAGGAAGCTAAGTTCGGGAAATTTTCTGTTTCTTTATCGTATCTTTCATCATTTCTTTTGCTTGTTTTCCTTCTTCTTCTTCTTCTTCTTCTTCTTCTTCCACTTTTTCTTATTCTGTTTCTGCTTCCTTTCCTTTCCCTTTTTCTCTCCTCTCTCTCCCTCTCTCCTTCCCCTTTCTCTCCCCTCTCTCTCTCCTCTCTCTCTCACCGCGGTCACTGAGTCCAAATTGAGGTAGACTAAAATCTACTACTCCTACTCCTACTCCTACTGCTACTGCTACTGCTACTGCTACTGCTACTGCTACTCCTACTCCTACTGCTACTCCTACTCCTACTGCTACTCCTACTCCTACTGCTACTACTACTACTACTACTACTACTACTACTACTATTACTGCTACTACTACTATTACTATTACTACTACTACTACTGTTACTACTACTACTACTACTACTATTACTATTACTAATACTACTACTACTACTACTACTACTACTACTATACTACTATTACTACTACTACTATTATTACTACTACTACTATTACTATTACTATACTACTACTACTACTACTATTGTTCATTTTCTTCGCAAATTATTAGTCATTCTATATATACTTATCATAATGTTAATTTATGGTGGTAACTTGTGCCCAGCTGATTAATGTTTATAAATTGTGTGTGTGTGTGTGTGTGTGTGTGTGTGTGTGTGTGTGTGTGTGTGTGTGTGTGTGTGTTCATGTGTAGAATTGATATTTGATAGAGAAAATTAAAGCTAAACTACTACTACTACTATTACTACTATTACTACTACTACTACTACTACTACTACTACTACTACTACTACTACTACTACTACTACTACTACTACTACTACTACTACTACTACTACTACTACCTTCTTGTATACTATTACTTTTCTTTTCTTTTTCATTCTCTCTCTCTCTCTCTCTCTCTCTCTCTCTCTCTCTCTCTCTCTCTCTCTCTCTCTCTCTCTATCTCTATCTCTCTCATGGCCTTCGCGAATGACGTCATCGTGTGTGTGTGTGTGTGTGTTTGGGATGTTTCTCTTGGTATAGTAACGTACATGAAACACACACACACACACACACACACACACACACACACACACACACCCCTGAAAAAAGAGTAAAAATGGAATATATTATTATTTTCTTTTCCTCTTCTGCCTCTTCTTCTTCTTCTTCTTCTTCTTCTTCTTCTTCTTCTTCTTCTTCTTTATCTTTCTTTATCTTTTAATCTGTTTTCTTCATGTGTTTTATGTGATTTTTTACTATTTTTTTATCATCATTTTCATCTTTTGTTTTTCTTCTCCTCCTCCTCCTCCTCCTCCTCCTCCTCCTCCTCCTCCTCCTCTCCTCTTCCTCCTCTTCCTCTTTATTTAATATTTCTTCACAATTACTTAAGATTCTGACGTCAAGAAAGTTCCCACGAGTACACACACACACACACACACACACACACACACAGATGAGGATGGTGCTTGCGTTAGATGTGTGTCTGTCTGTCTGTGTGTGTGTGTGTGTGTGTGTGTGTGTGTGTGTGTGTGTGTGTGTGTGTGTGTGTGTGTCTGGTTTTAATTAGAGGAATCGTAATTAGGGTTTAAGAGAAAGACGCAGTTGTTTCAGAAAGATTTTTATTATTATTACAACAAACAACAACAACAACAACAACTCCTCCTCCTCCTCCTCCTCCTCCTCCTCCTCCTCCTCCTCCTCCTCCTCCTCCTCCTCCTCCTTCTCCTTAACTCTCTCCAAAATTATCGCTAACCGTCCATTCATTTCAATCCGATAAATTGTATGAAATAATAATAAAATAATATAATAATTAACTTCCAAATATTATATAGTTTCATTATATTTACTTTTTCTCTTTTTGCTAAACATTTATATACACGTAAATAAATAAATAAATAAATAAATAAATAAATAAATAAATAAATAAAAAACACATATATTCAGATCAAATATTATGTCTTCTGATAAATAAATAAATAAATAAATAAAAAACTTATATCTAGATTGTCATTAGCTAATCATTGTGTTTTTGTTAATATAATCTTGGTGTTAAATAGTTAATTAGTAGTTATGTTCAAGTTTATTTATATTTACTGGTTCTTAATTTAATGTGTTGTACGATAATATAATGATGATATAATGATGATGATGACAATGATGATAATGATGATGACAATGATGATAATGATGTGAGGCGTGTGTGTCATTATTAATATACTCGTTATTTACCCCAAAAAATATATTAATGCCCAATGGTGATGCCCAAAAAAAATATATTAATGCCCAATGGTGATA
>JAPQNM010000027.1:2705714-2709784 GCA_029783475.1 Metacarcinus magister | reverse complement strand
CTATAACACATCTGGTTCAAAATTAATGTCTCACTTTCTCAAAATTGATTATATATAAGAAACGAATCCAAAAATATAAGGAAAGAGTGTGTGTGTGTGTGTGTGTGTGTGTGTGTGTGTGTGTGTGTGTGTGTTAAAATGTAGAAATAAAAATGTATAAAATCGTTAGTTGTATATAATGTGAAGTAAAAATATTGAAATTATAACATAAATATATAAGCATTGAACATTTACCCAAACACACACACACACACACACACACACACACACACACACACGACATGAATGAAAGCAATGTGTGTGTGTGTGTAAACAAACAAACAAACAAACAAACAAACAAACAGATACACAGACAAACATATAAAACGCAACACTGAAAGCAAACACACATACACACACACACAAAATAGATAAATAAATAAATAAAATAAAATAACATTAAAATAAAGCCAATTTACACTAAACAAACAGCAAAAAAAACACACACACAAAAATAAAAACTGAACCAGCCTTTTTCCAAACACCACCACCACCACCACCACCACCACCACCACCACCACCACCACCACCACCACCCAGCCACACCCTGCCAGTATATATATAGGTTAGGTTAAGTTAGGTTAGGTTAGGTTAGGTTAATGTACACTAACCTAACCTAACCTAACTTAACTTAATAGTAAAGCAGAAGGTCCCTCACCACCCACACTTTGCACCAAGCTTTCAAATTAGACCGAGAAATAGAGCGAGAGAGAGCGAGAGATAGAGCGAAACCAAAAGCGATAGAGAATGAGAGAGATAGAGAGACCAAAACCGAGAGAGAATGAGAGCAAGAGAGAGAGAAATAATGAGAATGAAAGCCAGAAGAAAAGCGAGAGAGGAAGAGAGAGGAAGAATGAGAGGGAAAGAGAGATAGAGCGAGAAAGAAAGAGAACGAGACAGCGAAAGAGAGAGAAAGCGAGTGAGCGAGTGAGTGAGTGAGAAAGTACACATAACATTTTTTGCAACATGTGAGATATCTCTAATTCTACATTCTTCATACATACATAAGCATTGGCAGTGAATAAGTATCTCCTTCCCCCTACACTATGTATGGGCATGCCTCTATACTAGACTAGGAGGGAGAGAGAGAGAGAGAGAGAGAGAGAGAGAGAGAGAGAGAGAGAGAGAGAGAGAGAGAGAGAGAGAGAGAGAGCAATAGATAGATAGATAGATAGATAAAGAAAGAATAAAGAAAATAAATCGATAGAAAGAGAGATATATAAGAGAAAAAAATATATAAATAACACGAAGATAACAAGATCGAAAAAAAAATATATATAAATAACAAGATCGTAAAGAGGAGAAAAAAAAACCAGCACATGAAAAAAATCAAATAAATAAATAAATAAATAATAAATATAAACGAAACGAACCGACGCAACTTACAGTGTGATATTTCTGTAAATAATCCCTAGATGGCGAGTGGTGAGACTTGGGTGTTGAGCGGCCTGAGATGGGGGGGGAGGGGCGTTCCAGTGACCTTCCCCGCAACATCATGTGCTCCACCGACCCCACACGGTTCTCCAGCTCCTCGGCGCGCGCCTCGGTGGTCTGCTTCTCCTCCTGTATTAACCTGAGAGAGAATGGGTTAGTATACAACATAAGTTTGAATAATGGTGATGATTTAACTTTATTTATTATTATTTTATTTGAGTTTGTGGTTTCCTAGTGGTAATTGTGAGATTATTGATGTTAATTTGATCGAATGTTTTTATAATGAAGTGAAAATTTAACTATTTATTATTATTATATTTGAGTTTGTGGTTTCCTAGTGGTAATTGTGAGATTATTGATGTTAATTTGATCGAATGTTTTTATAATGAGGTGAAGATTTAACTTTATTTAACATTATTTTATTTGAGTAAGTTTTTCTAGTGATAATTGTGACTTTTATTGATGTTAATTTGATCTAATATCTTCATAATGGTGTTTGAAATGATGTTATTTTATTATTTGATTTGATTACATGTTGTTCTAGCGATAATTATGAGTTTATTAACCTAAGTTTTATCAAATATCTTTATAACGGTGATTGAAACTATATATTTTGTTATTTTAAATGGCTATATGTTTCCTAGCGATAATTATTACTATTATTAATCATTTTATTAGACTACACAGCGATAATTATAACTTTAATGACGTAAATTTTATCAAACGTCTTTATAACACTGATCGAAACTTTATTATTTATTCTATTTTACTTTCCTAGCGATAAATATTACTTAATTAACATCAATTTGACTCCACTTCTATCTAACAATTACTATTTCATCATTAAATTGAACTATACACTTTCCTAACATCAATTTATTACTTCGTTAACATCAACTATAATCCAAGTCTTCCTAACATCATTTATCACTTCGTTAACATCAACTTTACTCAACATTTTCCTAACAATGATAAGATTTGCATTCAGGTTAATTTTTACTATATATAAAGTTGGTTAGTAAAGCTGTATTAATTAAGTATTGTTCAAACAGCAATGGTGAGTGAGTGAGTGAGTGAGTGAGTGAGTGAGTGAGTGAGTGTGTGAGTGAGTGAGTGAGTGAGTGAGTGAGTGAGTGAGTGAGTGAGTGAGTGAGTGAGTGAGTGAGTGAGTGAGTGATAGCATACACAGTGAGTGGATATAAAGTGTTTGCTATTTAAGTATTAAGTAATGTTATTGAACGTAGTATTATTGCAAACCAAGGTCAAGCATTACTAATAGTTGTAAGATTAGGTCAATTTAGGGTTAGATGGAAGCACAGGAGAAGGGAGTGTGGGAAGATAAGCTTTAATTAATTCATTCTCTCTCTCTCTATCTCTTTCTCTCTTTTTTTTCTTTTTTTCATTCTCTCTCTCTCTCTCACTTTCTCTGCCAATCCTCTTCTCTCTCTCTCTCTCCTTTTGTTGCCTCTAAGAAAAAGTTGCAATGTTGAAAAAAATATATATATACATGTTTTTAAAAGCGTATAATTTTGAAATTGTACTTAACTCTGCAATTTTTTTTTTTATATATAAATAACTAAATGATAAACTCGTAAAATTACCACTATTTTTTTTTGTATCTATCTAAATAAATAAATAAATAAATAAAAAATATCGCAATAACAATAATAATAATAATAATAATAATGATAATAGACAGAGGCAAAAAAATATTAACTTAAATAAAAAAAATAAATATATATACTAATAATAATAATAATAATAAAATAAATAAAATACAGGAATACAGATAAACAGCCCTGATTGGTTACTGTTGAGGGTGGATCATTACAGCTTAGCCAATGAGGGGCCAGCGTTACAGAGGTACAGTGCTCTCGTCCAATCAGGAGCCAGTACAGGGAGAGGAGGTTTGGCAGCAGCTACTATCATATTTTGCAAGTAGTAGTAGTAGTAGTAGTAGTAGTAGTAGTAGTAGTAGTAGTAGTAGTAGTAGTAGTAATAGTAATAGTAATAGTAATAGTAGTAGTAGTAGTAGTAGTAGTAGTAGTAGTAGAAAAACAGAATCATAGAACAAGTAGTAGTAGTATAAGTAGTAATAGTAGTAGAATTAGTAGTAGGGAAAGAGTAGTAGTAGTAGTAATAGTAATAGTAATAGTAGTAATAGTAGTAGTAGTAGTAGTAGTAGTAATAGTAATAGTAATAGTAATAGTAATAGTAATAGTAGTAGTAGTAGTAACAGCAAACAAGACAACAATAATAAAGAAAATATATGAAGTAGTAGAAGCAATAATATAAGTAATAGTAAAAATAGTAGTAATATAAATAGTAGTAGTAGTAGTAGTAGCAAAAAAATAAATAAATAAATAAATAAACACACAAGAAACAATATTAAGAAGTAACAAGAATAACACAAGTAGTAAAAATAGTAATAGTCAAAAAAGTAATAGTAATAGTAATAGTAGTAGGTGTGAGTGAGTGAGTATATATGTTCATGCACCTGCAATGTTGGTCTGGCATGGCATCCCACGCTGAGGGAGGGGGCTGAGGCGACACCAATCCACCCCAATAAGCCTCTGTCCCCCCCACACTCCCTCCTC
>JAPQNM010000027.1:2688214-2703214 GCA_029783475.1 Metacarcinus magister | reverse complement strand
AAATAAATAAATAAATAAAATAGACAAAACGAGAGAAAAAAAAGAGAAAAAAAAGATAGAGAGAGAGAAGAAGAACAAGACCAAAAAACAACAACAATAACAACAACAATAAAAAAAAAAAATAATAAATAAATAAATAACACAACCATAGAGAATGAAACTGAAAAAAAATATAAACGAAACAACAATAAAAAATAAATAAATAAATAACACAACCATAGCGAAAGAAACAGAAAAAAATAGACGAAACAACAAAATAAAAAAAATAAATAAATAACACAACCATAGCGAATGAAACAGAAAAAAAATATAGACGAAACAACCACAAAATAAAAATCAAAAAAACCAATTATACAACCAGAGATAAAACTGAAAGAAAAATATAAACGCCACAACCCCACCACCACCACCACCACCACTCACCTGATCTCATTATTAATAGCATCTAGTTGTTCCTGCAGCATTAGCGCGAGTGTCTGTGCGTCTGTGTGGTGTGAAGGGGAGAGCATGTCCATGTGAGAGAAGATAGACTCCGCGTCCTCTCCTTCCCCATCCGAAAGGTCACCTCCATCTCCGCTGAACTGGCCTTGCATGTGACCTCCAGGGATTTCCCAGCCTGTGTTGACCTGTGGGGGGGGAGGGAAGGTTACAGTGAAGAAGGAGGAGGAGGAGGAAGAGGAGGAGGAGCATAAAGCAATGAGGCAGAGCGATAGAAGGAAAAATCGAGAAAAATATGAAATCACAAAATCACAACTCACACACACATTAGTACACATACACATATACGCATGCGCACACGGCTCACCTGTGTGTTCTCGTCGTCTAGGGTGCCCGGTGTGCGTTTGTGGGTGGGCGGGCCGGCTGAGGGCGGGCGGCGGGGGAGGGAGCGGGATTCGAAGCTGGTGTGGGAAGCGCTTCTTACAAAGTCTCCTCCGTTGGGCGACACTGACCTGAGGATGAGGATAAGGATAAGGATGATAGGATAAGATAAGGATACAAGGATAGGATAAGGATGATAGGAGAAGGATAGAAGGATAAGATAAGGATAGAAAGATAGAAGAAGGATACAGGGATAGGATAAGGATGGAAGGATAGAAAGATAGAAGAAGAATACAAGGATAGGATAAGAATGATAAGAGAAGGATACAAAGATAAGATTAGGATACAAGGATAGGATAAGGATGATAAGATAAGAATAGAAGGATTTTTATAATATTTAGATGATTTTAAATTGATGAAATGCACTGATTAATAGGAGTTGAAATAGCACAAGGGAAGGGAAATTATATACTTAAAATAGAACAAATATAAAATGAACTGAATAAAATAGTGAAAATGAGTGAAAAATGATGAAATATTATGAAGATTTGAATATAAACGAATCAAAATAGTTATAATTGAAATCGTTATTGACCTAAACTTATACATATAATCTTAAACTTGTACTTATATGAATTAATAATGATTTACTTAAACTTATATACATGTAATATTTTGGAAAAGCATTATTCATTTGATAATCTAACTTCATGAAATTTGTGAATAAAAATACGATGATGAAATAACATTGAATAACATTATCAATAAGGAAGGATAACAATTATATATAAATAGTAATAGTAATAGTATGATGAGAGAGAGAGAGAGAGAGAGAGAGAGAGAGAGAGAGAGAGAGAGAGAGAGAGAGAGAGAGAGAGAGAGAGAGAGAGACAGAGAAAAAGACATTTGAAGGTATGAAAAAAATAAAATAAATAAATAACATAAATAAAATAACATTAATAACAATATAATGATACCTACAATATTTCACCCTCCTCCTCCTCCTCCTGTTAATAATGATAAAGTTGACAATGTATATTACCATCATCATCATCATCATCATCATCATCATCAATCATGCAGTGTAATAATAATAATAATAATAATGTCAGAGTCAGTAATAGTTTCCTTGCAATAACTGACTCAACTGAAGCCGTCAAAACACACTTTAAATACAAACAAACACACACACACACGTTACATTTTATTTACGTTTCATTTATTAGCAGAACAGTATAAACGCTGCGTATAGTGTTTGTTTATTTAGATCCAAACAAACATACGCGTTACGTTTGATTTACGTTTAATTTATTGGCAGGACAGAATAAACGCCTCGTATGGTGTGTGTTTGTTTTGATCTGAGTGTGACTTTAGATCAAAACAAACACAGATTTTGTTTTATTTAAGTTTGATTTACGTTTAATTTATGAGCAACACAGAATAAACGTCGCGTATGGTGTGTGTTTGTTATGATCCGAGTGGTGAGGACAACACCACCACATCTCCATAGGGTGATGACATGCAGGGGTGTGTTTGGGGGTGTGGGGGGGTGTCCAGGGGTGTGTTGGGGGGGGTGGGGTGGGGGGCGTGAGGATAACTTTGCTGTGAGAACAATAACTTAACAAAGCAGCGTAAGTGAAGCTTGAGGATTGATCACCAAACTTAATACAACACAAGCCAGTTAGGTGAGCGTGGAGGTACAACTTAACCTAACTGTTCTAGAGTGACTGTCAGCTGCGGAGTCTGTTTAGGCAAAGGTGACTGTTACGGCCCTGTCTGTCTGTCTGTCTGTCTATCTGTCTGTGTGTCTGTGTGTCTATCTGTCTGTCTGTGTGTCTATCTGTCTGTCTGTCTGTCTGTCTGTCTGTCTGTCTGTCTGTCTATGTGTCTGTGTGTCTATCTGTGTGTCTATCTATCTGTCTGTCTATCTGTCTGTCTGTCTGTCTGTGTGTGTGTGTCTGTCTCTGTGTGTCTATCTGTCTGTCTGTTTGTAGGGGGATAGAGGGGCACCTTTTACATAGCCCCTACCCCCCACGACAAGACAGGAGGTGAGGAGGTGATTGAGATGGTGTGGTGGTGATTGAGGTAGTGAGGTGAGGTGTGGTGAGGTAGTGAAGTGTGGTGAGGAGGTGAGGTGGTGAGGGTGAGGTGGTGAGATGGTGAGCTATGGTGAGGTTAGGGTGAGGTGGTGAGGTGAGAGGTGCAGCCTTGCTAGTGATTACCTTGTCAAAGCTTCAGTCTGTTTAATATTGAAGGCAATCTCCTGCTGTAATAATTGTTGTTTGAGTTGTTCAGCCTCGAGTTGCCGCCGGGACAATTCCTTCAATATTTCATTCTGTAGCGAAAGAAAACAAAAAATAGGGAAATAAAAAATAAATCTAAAAGCGATACAACAAGCCGACACCGAGAGATAGAGTGTGTTAAGTGTGTAAGCGAATGGTGTTAGGTTAGGGTGTGTTAGGGTGTGTGTTCAGCCCACTTACCCGACCATGCCTCCCGGGAACACACTCTCCATTTCCGCCTTCACGTTAACCAACTCATGTTGAAGCCGCTCCTTTGGCAAGACACTAGGTTACTACACGCACACGGACGCACACACAGACGCATACACACGCACACGCACATATCCTTGCTAGTAACTCTTCAACACATACACACACGAATGCATATGCACATACACATATCCTTGTTAGTAATTCTTCAACACACACACACGCACACACACGCAGACGAACGCGCACATGAATTCATACGCACATACAGGCACCCTTATTAATAGCTCATCATTATTAAGTTAACTAATTACATCTCATCCTGATATTTATACTTTTTTAAACGTACACACACACACACGAATGCATATACACATACACACACCCTTGCTATTAACTCAACACACACACACACACACACACACACACACACATAATTCAATTTCAAGAAACATTATTAAATTATACAAAAGAAAATATATAATGAGTCCTTAATTTAAATCTGATTGGAAGAAAATTACTATCATTAATATCATCATCATCATTGCCTATTACTCCTATTATCATTATTATTTCATTATTATCATTCATTATCTTTCTCCTCATCATCATTATCATCAATTACTTTCTCTAATTATTCTACATTATTATCATCTTTACTACTATTACTACTATGCATAATTATCCTTCATTATCTCTATTCTCATCATCTTTATCAATGTTTATTCCTATTCTAATCTTTATCATCATTATCTATTACCTCATTATCTCTATTTCTCAACATCACATTCTTTTACTATTCTATTTTCTCTCTATTTCCTATCATTATCTCACTTTCTCTCTATCTCTAATCATTATCTCACTTTCTCTCTATTCCCATCATTATCTCACTTTCTCTCTATTCCCATCATTATCTCACTTTCTCTCTATTCCTATCATTATCTCACTTTCTCTCTATCTCCAATCATTATCTCACTTTCTCTCTATCTCCATCATTATCTCACTTTCTCTCTATCTCTAATCATTATCTCACTTTCTCTCTATCTCTCTCATTATTCTACTTTCTCCTTATTCTCATCTTTATCACATATTCTTTCATACCTTCTCCTGCGTTGAGTCTTCCAGGAACTTCCGTGTCCTTTCCAGTTCCGCCGTGAGTCCGTTCTTCTCTTCCAGCGCGTGCATTCGCTCCTTCAGGTGAACTTGGAGGCGGTCGTTAGACTCTGGAAGGTAAGGTAAGGTGAGGTGAGGTGAGGTGAGGTGAGGTGAGGTGAGGTGAGGTGAGGTTAGGGTGTGTGTGTGTGTGTGTGTGTGTGTTGAGGTTTTAGTAGTAGTAGTAGTAGTAGTAATTTATCATATCTATACATACACACACATACACACACACACCCAAACACACTCAAACACTCCCAAACACACCCAAACACACCCAAACACACCTAAACACACCCAAACACACCCAAACACACCTAAACACACTCAAACACACCCAAACACACCTAAACACACTCAAACACACTCAAACACACCCAAACACACCTAAACACACCCAAACACACCCAAACACACCCAAACACACCCAAACACACTCAAACACCCCCAAACACACCTCCAAACACACTCAAACACTCCCAAACACCCCCAAACACACCCAAACACACCCAAAACACACCCAAACACCCTCAAACACACTCAAACACACCCAAACACCCACCTTGAAGCAGTTTATCCACAGTGCTAGATAGCCTTGTGTTGTGTTCTTCATTCATCACAAACACACACACACACCTACCCTCAAACACACATATAGACACACACACCTACCCTCAAACACACCCCCAAACACCCCCCCAAACACCCACCTTGCAGCAGTTTATCCACAGTGCTTGATAGCCTTGTGTTGTGTTCTTCGTTCATCTTGAGTCTCTGGTTGAGGCGATGCAGCTCGGCGCCTTTCTCATCCAACTGATTCTCGAGTCTCTGTATGCGATCCTCGGCGCTACCATGCTTCTCCTGTACCTAGAAGTGACGCGAGGGAGGGAGGGTGAGTGGAGGAGGGAGGGAGGGAGGGAGGGAGGGTGGGATAGAGGGAGGGAGGGTACAGAGGAGGGAACAAAAAAGGGAGAGGGAGGGTGCAGTTGAGGGCAAAAAAGGGATGGTTTGGTTGTGTTAAGGAGGGAGGGAGGGAGGGAGGGAGGGAGGGAGGGAGGGAGGGAGGGAGGGAGGGAGGGAGGGAGGGAGGGAGGGTACAAAGGGAGGGATAAAAATCAAAGAGGGATGGTTTGGTTGTGTTAAGGAGGGATGGTGGAGGGAACAGGAGGGAGGGAGGGAGGGAGGGAGGGAGGGAACAGGAGGGAGGGAGGGAGGGAGGGAGGGAGGGAGAGAGGGAGAGAGGGAGGGAGGCAAGGACAGTAAGTTGAGGGAGGGACAAACTTTCCTCTTCTCTACAACAACACCAACAATAACAACAACAACAATAATAACAATAACAATAGGTAGTTTCCAATACAATAGATGACAGAAGGTGGGTGTTGACACTTGACATTTGGGGAAAACTACACATATATAAACGTTACCAATACAATGATGAATTCAACACCAAACTACACGACAACAAGGGTATAAGTACAATGGAACCACTAATTCAGAATCGAATCTAAATAAATATGATTAAAATATGATAGACAAAGAGCTTCAGACTGCTCTTCTGAACTTACTAACTGCATGCCTCCCTCCCCCCCTCCTCCCGCGGCCTCACTGCACAAGACTTTCTACTTCTTCTCATCCTTATTCTGTCCATCTTCCTAATGCAAGAGTTAACCAGTATCTTCACTCTTTCATCCCTATTCTGTTCATCTTTCTAATGCAAGAGTTAACCAGTATCTTCACTCTTTCATCCCTATTCTGTTCATCTTTCTAATGCAAGAGTTAACCAGTATCTTCACTCTTTCATCCCTATTCTGTTCATCTTCCTAATGCAAGAGTTAACCAGTATCTTCACTCTTTCATCCCTATTCTGTCCATCTTCCTAATGCAAGAGTTAACCAGTATCTTCACTCTTTCATCCCTTACACTGATAAACTCTTTGTCTGTTTTTCCACCTGCCTATGACTTAAACTCTTTCAAAGGAGGATTGTCAAGACACCTCTCACTCTAAACTGGACCTCCACCCCTTGACTCTATTCCTCCTACTGTCCTCTTTACAAGGTCTGGCAACAAGCGGGAATATTTTAACCTATTTTTGTTTGCCTTTAACTAGTAACCTTTTAAGATATATACATTAATAAAAAAACAAAAAATAAATAAATAAATAAATAAATAAAAAATAAAATAAAAAGTTAGTGGTGCGTTTTAAGTAATAAACACAAAATTAGCGACAAAATATCCTTGAATTCTCGCTTCGGCATAAGAAAAATTTGAGTAAAAGATACATTCAGAATTAGGGTTGACCATTGTATAAACGTTACGTCACCTTATGAATCCCAACACTATAGGCGACACGAAGGGTAACGGGTAACCTAACACACCTAATATTACACTGAGGTTGTTATACATTGAACACTTCACCCGTAACACACTAGGTGACACAAGGGGCGTATGCAACATGAATATACATCAGGAAATACAACATGAAAATACATTGGAAAATACAACATAAATATTAAGAAATGTATATTAATGAAATGGTTGTATGTGGAAGGAGTGTGTGTGTGTGTGTGTGTGTGTGTGTGTGTGTGTGTGTGTGTGTGTGTGTGTGTGTGTGTGTGTGTGTGTGTGTGTGTGTAATTCACTGTACAGTCTGCTGCTGGTTACTCTCTCGAGACAGCCGGTCGTCCCCCTATGGAAAGAGCTCAGAGCTCATACTGACCAATCTTTGGGTTGGACCGAGACCACTCACACACAACACACCGGGACAACAAGGTCACAACTCCTTGATTTACATCCCGTACCTACTCACTGCTAGGTGAACAGGGGCTACACGTGTGTGTGTGTGTGTGTACCTACTCACTGCTAGGTGAACAGGGGCTACACGTGTGTGTGTGTGTGTGTACCTACTCACTGCTAGGTGAACAGGGGCTACACGTGTGTGTGTGTGTGTGTACCTACTCACTGCTAGGTGAACAGGGGCTACACGTGTGTGTGTGTGTGTGTACCTACTCACTGCTAGGTGAACAGGGGCTACACGTGTGTGTGTGTGTGTGTACCTACTCACTGCTAGGTGAACACAGGCTACACGTGTGTGTGTGTGTGTGTACCTACTCACTGCTAGGTGAACACAGGCTACACGTGTGTGTGTGTACCTACTCACTGCTAGGTGAACAGGGGCTACACGTGTGTGTGTGTGTGTGTACCTACTCACTGCTAGGTGAACAGGGGCTACACGTGTGTGTGTGTGTGTGTACCTACTCACTGCTAGGTGAACACAGGCTACACGTGTGTGTGTGTGTGTGTACCTACTCACTGCTAGGTGAACACAGGCTACACGTGTGTGTGTGTGTACCTACTCACTGCTAGGTGAACAGGGGCTACACGTGTGTGTGTGTACCTACTCACTGCTAGGTGAACAGGGGCTACACGTGTGTGTGTGTGTACCTACTCACTGCTAGGTGAACAGGGGCTACACGTGAAGGGAGACACACCCAAATAATCTCCGTCCGCCCAGGGGATCGAACCCTGGCCTCCTCGGTTGTGAGCCGAGTGCGCTAACCACTACGCTAGCGGACCGTGTGTGTGTGTGTGTGTGTGTGTGTGTGTGTGTGTGTGTGTGTGTGTGTGTGTGTGTGTGTGTGTGTGTGTGTGTGTGTGTGTGTTTCTCTCCAACATAGACCTGTAAACACACAAACAAACAAACAATAGAGAGAGAGAGAGAGAGAGAGAGAGAGAGAGAGAGAGAGAGAGAGAGAGAGAGAGAGAGAGAGAGAGAGAGAGAGAGAGAGAGAGAGCAAACCACATTCATAGGAGATAAATATTTAAATGAGAAGAGGAAGAAGAGGAAGAAAGGAAGGAAGAAACGAAGGAAGAAAGGAAGGAAGAAAAGAAAGAAAGAAAATAAACAAATAAAAAGCAAGCCAAGAAGAGGTAATAATTATATACACATTGATATAAAACAATAATAATAAATAAATAAAATAACAATAATAATAATAATAAATGCAAATATTACTCCTCCACCTCCTCCTCCACCTTGTCTCCACCTCCTGCTCCACCTTGCCTCCACGCACCTGGTGAAGGGCTTCCATCCTCTGTTTGAGTTCCTGCTCCACGTCGGGCAGCTTGGCATACTGGGCCAGCTTCTGTTCACTCAGCTCAACCTTCTCCTGCAAGGCTCGGATCTTGTCCTCTTGTAACTGTACCAGGGCGAGGACGAGGTGGTGGTGGTTAGGATGGGTGTAAAGTGTTAGGCATTCATTTCTTTTATAAAATCTTAAGTTATAGTTAAGTAGTGGTTATTTCATTATTGTTAGTAGGCAAGCAAGGGTGAAATACAGTTTGATATTATAGTAATGATGAAAATAAGTCCAGATTCGTGTTCAGCGTGACCGAAAACCTCATTGTAACAATTTTCATGAGATTCGGAAGTGTGGAAATTTTCATGAAATTTCGTAGGGTACACCCTTAGAATTTTTTAGATAAATCACATATTTTGAAATAACTTGAAATGTTTGGGGTTTACGTAAAAAACATATAGAATATAAAAGAAAGAGCAGGAGACGCTCGTTCTATTGAGCTATAGTGAAATGGAATTGGAATGTAATTATAGATGTAGGAGTGTAAAGTATTATGCATTAATTTCTTTCATAAAATTTTTATTTTCTTCATAAGTATTTGAGTTATTGAAAAGATGATGACTATATAAGATATACTTTACCATACTACATAACTTTACTTCTATACAACTTTCCTGTAGGACTAATATTGACGTAGTAAAATGGGAAAAACTTTTTCGACGTCAATTCTGGTGGAATTTACGGACCAAAAAATGGAAAATACAAATATTATAGTAATGACAAAACTAATTCCAGATTCATGATCAGCATGACCAAGAACACCTAACTTAACCTAAACTAATCATTATATCGCATACCAAAGTACATTCATGACTCGTAGATAACAAGCCAAAGTAGTACCCTCTCTCTTTCTCTCTCTCTCTCACACACACACACACACACACACACACACACACACACACACACACACACACACACACACACACACACACACACACACACACACACACACACACACACACACACACACACACACACACACACACACACACACACACACACACACACACACACACACACACACACACACACACACACACACACACACCACACACACACACACACACACACACACACACACACACACACCACACACACACACACACACCACACACACACACACACACACACACACACACACACACACACACACACACACACACACACACACACACACACACACACACACACACACACACACACACACACCACACACACACACACACACACACCACACACACACACACACACACACCACACACACACACACACACACACACACACACACACACACACACACACACACACACACACACACACACACACACACCACACACACACACACACACACACACACACACACACACACACACACACACACACCACACACACACACACACACACACACACACACACACACACACACACACACACACACACACACACACACACACACACACCACACACACACACACACACACACACACACACACACACACACACACACCACACACACACACACACACACACACACACACACACACACACACACACACACACACACACACACACACACACACACACACACACACACACACACACACACACACACACACACACACACACACACACACACACACACACCACACACACACACACACACACACACACACACACACACACACACACACACACACACACACACACACACACACACACACACACACACACACACACACACACACACACACACACACACACACACCACACACACACACACACACACACACACACACACACACACACACACACACACACACACACACACACACCACACACACACACACACACACACACACACACACACACACACACACACACACACACACACACACACACACACACACACACCACACACACACACACACACACACACACACACACACACACACACACACCACACACACACACACACACACACACAACACACACACACACACACACACACACACACACACACACACACACACACACCACACACACACACACACACACACACACACACACACACACACACACACACACACACACACACACACACACACACACACACCACACACACACACACACACACACACACACACACACACACACACCACACACACACACACACACACACACACACACACACACAACACACACACACACACACACACACACACACACACACACACCACACACACACACACACACACACACACACACACACACACACACACACACACACACACACACACCACACACACACACACACACACACACACACACACACACACACCACACACACACACACACACACACACACACACACACACACACACACACACACACACACCACACACACACACACACACACACACACACACACACACACACACACACACACACACACACACACACCACACACACACACACACACACACACACACACACACACACACACACACACACACACACACACACACACACACACACCCTCACCTTGTACTGGGCTTCCTTGTTCTTGAGTTCTTCCTCCAGCTTTTCATTGAGGTCGTGCAGTGAAGTGGACTCTCTCTGTGCATTCAAGTATCTCTTCTCAAGTGTGGCAATCCTCTCCTCCTGATCCTCCTTCTGTGCCACGTTCTCCTGTGTGGTAAAGACAAGGTGGTTAAGTTAGGTTAGGTTAGGTTAAGATAGCAATACTTTTTATTTATTTATTGATTTACTCTTCTCATTCTTCTTCTTCTTCTCCTCCTTCAAAGTGTTTATGTAGAGTTATAGTGTGTGTTTAGGTTAAGTTAGGTTAGAGAAAGTCTGTATTTATTCTCATATTCTCTCCTCCTCCTCCTCCTCCTCCTCTTCCTCCTCTTCCTCCTCCTCCTCATACCTTCAAGTCACGCTGGAGTCTTGAGTTGATTTCCTGAGCCTTGACCAGCTCCTTCTGGGTGAGTTGAAGGTTGTCCTCGAGCTCCTGGAGGCGGTTCTGTAGCTCTCTCACCCTCTCCCTCGCTGCGTTGAGCTCTGCCGTCTGAAGAGTATAAGGGATGAGGGTATGAGGGTATAAGGGAGGATAAGATAAGGTATAAGGTATGAGGTATGAGGGTATGAGTATAAGGGATGAGGGTATAAGGGATGAGGGAGGATTATTAGTGTTTTGAGGTAGTTATTATTGCCATTTGAAGAGTATAAGGTATAAGGATATGAGGGTATAAGGGATGTAAATAGTTCTAGAATCTCAAAATTTCTTAAGCTGAAAAACCCACATTAATAATTATACAAAAGCTTCTAACATTCATTCATTCATTCATTCATTCAATTCTACAATACAATACAATACAATACAACATCACACGAGCGAGAATCAAATACATTATAATACTATTAATTCTGTCTTACTCAGAGCCTAATACAATGAGGCAGAAAGAGAGAGAGAGAGAGAGAGAGAGAGAGAGAGAGAGAGAGAGAGAGAGAGAGAGAGAGAGAGAGTAACGATATAATGCAACACTATGACTATAACTAATATTTGTATATACATTCTACCCTCGATTTAACGGACTCTTTATATTAGCGGACTAGCGGACAGGATGATTGAAAAAGTCCGCTAAACCATATATTTTGATGCTATTATTATATTTGTAGCTATGTAGTTGTGTCCTGTATCCATCACCTTTGTAGACTGTATGCTGTAACTTGTAGAATAGACACCTGTATTTCCTGTAGCCTTGGATTCTTGTGTTTCTTCTCAAAGCCGAGTTAACAGGAGCTGCCTTGTGTAGGTGAACTTTGGCTTTCTGTTCATCAATTGTTCCGTCTTGTAAACGTTAAATAGAACATATATATAGCGTTATTTTCTTATGTTCTTCAATTCTTCTGTCTTTCAAACGTTAAATAGAACATATATATATACCGTTATGTTCTTATGTTCTTCAATTTATCTCCCTTTCAAACTGTTTCTTTTCTATATCACAAACCGTTGGCGCCAATAGAGGCTAAGATGGACTTGCCTCTTGCCTGTTATTTAGCGTAGGTTTAGATCTTTTATAGTGACGCCTCCAATGTTTACGTTCTCTCTTGAATATGTTGAGAACGTGAGAGGCTTATTGCTGCTACAGCCTCAGATGCATATAACATTGCAAGTCCCGTCTTTCACTTCGTCTTGTTAGGCAGTGATATTGCAATGATGATTTTGTGATTCTTGACTAATTAGTATCTCTTCCTCTTTCTCTTTCTTTTTTCTTCTTTTCCTCCTATTCCTGTTTCTATATCAAGACAAACTTAGTAGCAATAGTATATAATTAGCATAGAATATTAACAGCAATAACAGCAACAGTAACAACAGCAATAACAGTAACAGCAGCAGCATTAGAAGGAAAAAACAGCAGAAGCAATATAAGTAGAAGCAGTAAAGTTTAAGTAAAGCCAAAGTAATGTAAATAAACAAGATATATATAGAAATAAATAATAATAATAATAATAATTCCAAATAAATAAGGAATATAATAAGAGAATGAAAACAAAGGAGCATCATGACAATAAATAAATGAATGAATGTATAAATAAATAAATATAAATAAAAAAGTAGATGTAGGAAATAAAATAATAAAAAAAAGGCGAATGAAAACAATAAAATAATAAATAAATAAATAAACAAAATAGTAAAAAATAAAATAAAATGAAAAATATGAATGAAAACCGAAAAAAAAGAAAGAAAGAAAGAAAGAAAAATAAGAAATAAAATAATGAAAAAACGTTAATGCAAACAGAAAAAAGAGAAAAAAAAAATAGATATATATAATTAGAAATATCAACAGTTAGTAATGAAATAAACAAGTGCAAGACTGACGGCTGCTTGATGTAATAATAATAATAATAATAATAATTAGTATTAGTAATTTAAACTAATTATCGCATAAAAAAACCCGATATAATTCCGTTCAAATAAAAAATAAATAAATAAATAAATTGTCGGGACCGAACGGATAATTTTGCACACAACTATTATTATTTTTCTCTCTCTCTTTCCATAGTGTATCGTGATTGGCCGGGTGGGTGGGTGTGGGCGTGGCCAGATGAGGTGAGGTCAGGTGAGGTCAGATGAGGTCATTCAGCCGTCAGCTTGGCTCAGCGAGAGGTCAGCTCTTTACCTGTTTATCAAGAGTCGTTTGAAGATCCAACATCTTAACGAGCGATGTAGTTGTAGGTGTAGTAGTAGGTGTAGTAGTTGTTGTAGTAGTTGTAGTTCCGTTTTCTATACCAACTCTAACTTCCTCTTCTTCTTCTTCTTCTTCTGTGTCCTCTTCCTCTTCTTCTTCTTCATCATCTGTTTCTCCTTCTCCTCTCTATTCAAAGGTGTGTGTTCAGTGCTCTCTCTCTCTCTCTCTCTCTCTCTCTCTCTCTCTCTCTCTCTCTCTCTCTCTCTCTCTCTCTCTCTCTCTCTCTCACATCAGTAAATTCATTAATATATATAACTAATATATAATTATTTATCTAACTTTGTATCTGTAATAGAAGAAAATTTATTAGATATAGAATAAATAAATAACAAAATACATCCTTTACTCCTTCCTCCCTTCCCTTCCCTTCCTCTTCCCTTCACTTCCCTTCCTTCCCTTCCCTTCCCTCCTTCTTTCCTCTTCCTCCTTTCTTCCTCCTCCCTTCCCTCTTCCTTCCCCTTCCCTTCCCTTAGCCCTTCTTTCCCTTCCTTTCCCATTCCCTTCCCTTCACTTCCTCCTTCCCTTCCCCTTCCCTTCCTCCTTTCTTCCCCTTCCCTTCCCTTCTTTCCCTTCTCCCCCCCTTCCCCTCCCCCTTCACTTCCCTCCTTTCCCTTCTCTTCACCTTCCCTTCCCTTCCCTTCCCCTTCCTCCCTTCCTTCCCATCACTTACCACATGCATTTGATCACTGTTAAGGATGGGCGATAGCTATCCCTTCACCCCTTCTTCCCTCCCTTCCTCCTCTCCTCCCTCCCCTTCCCCCCCTTCCTCCCCATCACTCACCACATGCATCTGGTCACTGTTGAGGGTGGGCGTGGGCTGCCCCTTCCCCCCTTCCATAGACTGTGGGGGAGCCTCGCCGTTCACCCTGTCACCCTCAGCGCCGTCACCAGGCACCTTACCCATCTTGTACTGACTCAACTGTGGAGGCAAGGCGATGGAGGGGTTAATGAGGGGGTGTAGGGGGGGGAGGGGGGGTAATGATGGGGGAGGGGGTGGTAATGATGGGGGGAAGGGGTGGTTAATGATGGGGAGGATGTGGGGTTAATGGAGAAGGATTTATGAAAGGGAGAGGAAGGGATTAATGTGAAGAGGAAGAAGGGATTATGGAAGGGAAGGTTAATGAAGGGGATTAATGAAGGGGGGTT
>JAPQNM010000027.1:2671023-2673523 GCA_029783475.1 Metacarcinus magister | reverse complement strand
GCTGAATGACCTCATCTGACCTCACCTGACCTCACCTCATCTGGCCACGCCCACACCCACCCACCCGGCCAATCACGATACACTATGGAAAGAGAGAGAGAAAAATAATAATAGTTGTGTGCAAAATTATCCGTTCGGTCCCGACAATTTATTTATTTATTTTTATTTTTATTTGAACGGAATTATATCGGGTTTTTTTTATGCGATAATTAGTTTAAATTACTAATACTAATTATTATTATTATTATTATTATTATTACATCAAGCAGCCGTCAGTCTTGCACTTGTTTATTTCATTACTAACTGTTGATATTTCTAATTATATATATATTTACTTATTTTTTTCTCTATTTTCTGTTTGCATTAACGTTTTTTCATTATTTTATTTCTTATTTTTCTTTCTTTCTTTCTTTCTTTTTTTTCGGTTTTCATTCATATTTTTCATTTTATTTTATTTTTTACTATTTTGTTTATTTATTTATTTATTTATTTGGTGTTTTCATTCGCCCTTTTTTTAATTTTATTTCCTACATCTACTTTTTTATTTATATTTATTTATTTATACATTCATTCATTTATTTATTGTCATGATGCTCCTTTGTTTTCATTCTCTTATTATATTCCTTATTTATTTGGAATTATTATTATTATTATTATTTATTTCTATATATATCTTGTTTATTTACATTACTTTGGCTTTACTTAAACTTTACTGCTTCTACTTATATTGCTTCTGCTGTTTTTTCCTTCTAATGCTGCTGCTGTTACTGTTATTGCTGTTGTTACTGTTGCTGTTATTGCTGTTAACATTCTATGCTAATTATATACTATTGCTACTAAGTTTGTCTTGATATAGAAACAGGAATAGGAGGAAAAGAAGAAAAAAGAAAGAGAAAGAGGAAGAGATACTAATTAGTCAAGAATGATTATTTCTGAGTATCACAAAATCATCATTGCAATATCACTGCCTAACAAGATGAAGTGAAAGACGGGACTTGCAATGTTATATGCATCTGAGACTGTAGCAGCAATTAGCCTCGCACGTTCTCAACATATTCAAGAGAGAACGTAAACATTGGAGGCGTCACTATAAAAGATCTAAACCTACGCTAAATAACAGGCAAGAGGCAAGTCCATCTTAGCCTCTATTGGCGCCAACGGTTTGTGATATAGAAAAGAAACAGTTTGAAAGGGAGATAAATTGAAGAACATAAGAACATAACGGTATATATATATGTTCTATTTAACGTTTGAAAGACAGAAGAATTGATGAACATAAGAACATAAGAAAATAAAGGTATATATATGTTCTATTTAACGTTTACAAGACGGAACAATTGATGAACAGAAAGCCAAAGTTCACCTACACAAGGCAGCTCCTGTTAACTCGGCTTTGAGAAGGAAATACAAGAATCCAAGGCTACAGGAAATACAGGTGTTTATTCTACAAGTTACAGCATACAGTCTACAAAGGTGATGGATACAGGACACAACTACATAGCTACAAATATAATAGCATCAAAATATACGGTTTAGCGGACATTTAGCGGACTTTTTCAATCATCCTGTCCGCTAGTCCGCTAATATAAAGAGTCCGTTAAATCGAGGGTAGAATGTATATACAAACATTAGTTATAGTCATAGTGTTGCATTATCTCTCTCTCTCTCTCTCTCTCTCTCTCTCTCTCTCTCTCTCTCTCTCTCTCTCTCTCTCTCTCTCTCTCTCTCTCTCTCTCATTGTATTAGGCTCTGAGTAAGACAGAATTAATAGTATTATAATGTATTTGATTCTCGCTCGTGTGATGTTGTATTGTATTGTATTGTATTGTAGAATTGAATGAATGAATGAATGAAAGAAGCTTTTGTATAATTATTAATGTGGGTTTTTCAGCTTAAGAAATTTTTTGAGATTTTAGAACTATTTACATCCCTTATACTCTCATATCCTTATACCTTATACTCTTCAAATGGCAATAATAACTACCTCAAAACACTACTAATCCTCCCTCATCCCTTATACCCTCATCCCTTATACCCTCATCCCTTATACTCATACCCTCATACCTTATACCTTATCTTATCCTCCCTTATACCCTCATACCCTCATCCCTTATACTCTTCAGACGGCAGAGCTCAACGCAGCGAGGGAGAGGGTGAGAGAGCTACAGAACCGCCTCCAGGAGCTCGAGGACAACCTTCAACTCACCCAGAAGGAGCTGGTCAAGGCTCAGGAAATCAACTCAAGACTCCAGCGTGACTTGAAGGTACGAGGAGGAGGAGGAGGAAGAGGAGGAGAGAATATGAGAATAAATACAGACTTTCTCTAACCTAACCTAACCTAAACACACACTATAACTCTACATAAACACTTTGGAGGAGGAGAAGAAGAAGAAGAATGAGAAGAGTAAATCAATAAATAAATCAAAAGTATTGCTACCCTAACCTAACCTAACTTAACCACCTTGTCTTTACCACACAGGAGAACGTGGCACAGAAGGAG
>JAPQNM010000027.1:2646023-2666023 GCA_029783475.1 Metacarcinus magister | reverse complement strand
AATGATGGAGATAGAGAGAAAGTGAGATAATGATGGGAGATAGAGAGAAAGTGAGATAATGATGGGAATAGAGAGAAAGTGAGATAATGATAGGAATAGAGAGAAAGTGAGATAATGATGGGAATAGAGAGAAAGTGAGATAATGATGGGAATAGAGAGAAAGTGAGATAATGATGGGAATAGAGAGAAAGTGAGATAATGATGGGAATAGAGAGAAAGTGAGATAATGATGGGAATAGAGAGAAAGTGAGATAATGATGGGAGATAGAGAGAAAGTGAGATAATGATGGGAATAGAGAGAAAGTGAGATAATGATGGGAATAGAGAGAAAGTGAGATAATGATGGGAATAGAGAGAAAGTGAGATAATGATGGAGATAGAGAGAAAGTGAGATAATGATAGGAAATAGAGAGAAAATAGAATAGTAAAAGAATGTGATGTTTAGAAATAGAGATAATGAGGTAATAGATAATGATGATAAAGATTAGAATAGGAATAAACATTGATAAAGATGATGAGAATAGAGATAATGAAGGATAATTATGCATAGTAGTAATAGTAGTAAAGATGATAATAATGTAGAATAATTAGAGAAAGTAATTGATGATAATGATGATGAGGAGAAAGATAATGAATGATAATAATGAAATAATAATGATAATAGGAGTAATAGGCAATGATGATGATGATATTAATGATAGTAATTTTCTTCCAATCAGATTTAAATTAAGGACTCATTATATATTTTTTTTGTATAACTTAATAATATTTCTTGCGATTGAATTGTGTGTGTGTGTGTGTGTGTGTGTGTGTGTGTGTGTGTGTGTGTGTGTGTGAGTGTGTGTGTGTGTTGAAGAGTTAATAGCAAGGGTGTGTGTATGTGTATATGCATTCGTGTGTGTGTGTGTGCGTCTGTGTGTGTGTGTACGTTTAAAAAAGTATAAATAGAATGAGATGTAATTAGTTAACTTAATAAAGATGAGCTATTAATAAGGGTGCGTGTATGTGCGTATGAATTCATGTGCGCGTTCGTCTGCGTGCGTGTGAGTGTGTGTGTGTTGAAGAATTACTAACAAGGATATGTGTATGTGCATATGCATTCGTGTGTGTATGTGTTGAAGAGTTACTAACAAGGATATGTGTATGTGCGTGCGTCTGTGTGTCCGTGTGCGTGTGTGTGTGCGTGTAGTAACCTAGTGTCTTGCCAAAGGAGCGGCTTCAACATGAGTTGGTTAACATGAAGGCGGAAATGGAGAGTGTGTTCCCGGGAGGCATGGTCGGGTAAGTGGGCTGAACACACACCCTAACACACCCTAACCTAACACCATTCGCTTACACACTTAACACACTCTATCTCTCGGTGTCGGCTTGTTGTATCGCTTTTAGATTTATTTTTTATTTCCCTATTTTTTGTTTTCTTTCGCTACAGAATGAAATATTGAAGGAATTGTCCCGGCGGCAACTCGAGGCTGAACAACTCAAACAACAATTATTACAGCAGGAGATTGCCTTCAATATTAAACAGACTGAAGCTTTGACAAGGTAATCACTAGCAAGGCTGCACCTCTCACCTCACCACCTCACCCTAACCTCACCATAGCTCACCACACTTCACTACCTCACCACACCTCACCTCACTACCTCAATCACCACCACACCATCTCAATCACCTCCTCACCTCCTGTCTTGTCGTGGGGGGTGGGGGCTATGTAAAAGGTGCCCCTCTACCCCCCTACAAACAGACAGACAGACAGACAGATAGACACACACACAGACAGACAGATACACACACAGACAGACAGACAGGCAGATAGACACACAGACAGACACACAGACAGACAGGCAGGCAGATAGACACACAAAGAGACAGAAAGACACACAGGAAGATAGACAGATAGACAGAGACAAACAGATAGACAGCCAGACAGACAGACAGACAGGGCCGTAACAGTCACCTTTGCCTAAACAGACTCCGCAGCTGACAGTCACTCTAGAACAGTTAGGTTAAGTTGTACCTCTACTCACTCACCTAACTGGCTTGTGTTGTATTAAGTTTGGTGATCAATCCTCAAGCTTCACTTACGCTGCTTTGTTAAGTTATTGTTCTCACAGCAAAGTTATCCTCACGCCCACCCCCCACCCCCCCCAACACACCCCTGGACACCCACACCCCCCTCCCCCCACACACACCCCTGCATGTCATCACCCTATGGAGATGTGGTGGTGTTGTCCTCACCACTCGGATCATAACAAACACACACCATACGCGGCGTTTATTCTGTGTTGCTCATAAATTAAACGTAAATAAAACTGAAATAAAACAAAATCCGTGTTTGTTTTGATCTAAAGTCACACTCAGATCAAAACAAACACACACCATACGCGGCGTTTATACTGTCCTGCCAATAAATTAAACGTAAATCAAACGGAACGCGTATGTTTGTTTGGATCTAAATAAACAAACACTATACGCAGCGTTTATTCTGTTCTGCTAATAAATGAAACGTAAATAAAATAGAACGTGTGTGTGTGTTTGTGTTTGTATTTAAAGTGTGTTTTGACGGCTTCAGTTGAGTCAGTTATTGCAAGGAAACTATTACTGACTCTGACCTTATTATTATTATTATTATTATTACACTGCATGATTGATGATGATGATGATGATGATGATGATGATGGTAATATACATTGTCAACTTTATCATTATTAACAGGAGGAGGAGGAGGAGGGTGAAATATTGGAGGTATCATTATATTGTTATTAATGTTATTTTATTTTTTATTTACTTATTTATTTATTATTATTTTTTCTATACCTTCAAATGTCTCTCTCTCTCTCTCTCTCTCTCTCTCTCTCTCTCTCTCTCTCTCTCTCTCTCTCTCTCTCTCTCTCTCTCTCTCTCTCTCTCTCTCTCTCTCTCTCTCTCATCATACTATTACTATTACTATTTATATATAATTGTTATCCTTCCTTATTGATAATGTTATTCAATGTTATTTCATCATCGTATTTTTATTCACAAATTTCATGAAGTTAGATTATCAAATGAATAATGCTTTTCCAAAATATTACATGTATATAAGTGTAAGTAAATCATTATTAATTCATATAAGTACAAGTTTAAGATTATATGTATAAGTTTAGGTCAATAACGATTTCAATAATAACTATTTAGATTCGTTTATATTCAAATCTTCATAATATTTCATCAGTTTTCACTCATTTTCACTATTTTATTCAGTTCATTTTATATTTGTTCTATTTTAAGTATATAATTTCCCTTCCCTTGTGCTATTTCAACTCCTATTAATCAGTCCATTTCATCAATTTAAAATCATCTTAATATTATAAAAATCCTTCTATTCTTATCTTATCATCCTTATCTTATCCTTGTATCCTTATCTTATCTTTGTATCCTTCTCCTATCATCCTTATCCTATCTTTGTATTCTTCTCCTATCATCCTTATCCTATCTTTGTATCCTATCTTTCTATCCTTATCTTATCCTTGTATCCTTCTCCTATCATCCTTATCCTATCCTTGTATCCTTATCTTATCCTATCATCCTTATCCTTATCCTCATCCTCAGGTCAGTGTCGCCCAACGGAGGAGACTTTGTAAGAAGCGCTTCCCACACCAGCTTCGAATCCCGCTCCCTCCCCCGCCGCCCGCCCTCAGCCGGCCCGCCCACCCACAAACGCACACCGGGCACCCTTGACGACGAGAACACACAGGTGAGCCGTGTGCGCATGCGTATATGTGTACTAGTGTGTGTGTGAGTTGTGATTTTGTGATTTCATATTTTTCTCGATTTTTCCTTCTATCGCTCTGTCTCATTGCTTTATGCTCCTCCTCCTCTTCCTCCTCCTCCTCCTTCTTCACTGTAACCTTCCCTCCCCCCCCACAGGTCAACACAGGCTGGGAAATCCCTGGAGGTCACATGCAAGGCCAGTTCAGCGGAGATGGAGGTGACCTTTCGGATGGGGAAGGAGAGGACGCGGAGTCTATCTTCTCTCACATGGACATGCTCTCCCCTTCACACCACACAGACGCACAGACACTCGCGCTAATGCTGCAGGAACAACTAGATGCTATTAATAATGAGATCAGGTGAGTGGTGGTGGTGGTGGTGGTGGGGTTGTGGCGTTTATATTTTTTTTTTAGTTTTATCTCTGGTTGTATAATTGGTTTTTTTTATTTTTATTTTGTGGTTGTTTCGTCTATATTTTTTTCTGTTTCATTCGCTATGGTTGTGTTATTTATTTATTTATTTTAATTTTTATTTTATTGTTGTTTCGTCTATTTTTTTCTGTTTCTTTCGCTATGGTTGTGTTATTTATTTTTTATTTTTATTTTATTGTTGTTGTTTCGTCTATTTTTTTTCTGTTTCATTCGCTATGGTTGTGTTATTTATTTATTTATTTTTATTGTTGTTGTTGTTGTTGTTTTTTGGTCTTGTTCTTCTCTCTCTCTCTATCTCTTTTTATTTCACTTTCTTTTTTTTCTCTCGTTTTGTCTATTTTATTTATTTATTTATTTATTTATTTATTTATTTATTTATTTATTTATTTGTTTGTGGCTGTGTATCTTGTTTTCTTTCTATCTGTTTGTTTGTTTGTTCGTTTATCTATTTATCTATTTATATGTCTGTCTGTCTGTCCATCTCTCTCTCTCTCTCTCTCTCTCTCTCTCTCTCTCTCTCTCTCTCTCTCTCTCTCTCTCTCTCTCTCTCTCTCTCTCTCTCTTTGTGTGCATGTGGTTGCATATACGCCTTTCTTCCACCTCTATAGATTAATAATACACATTCACTCAACACTATTATTTATATCAGTTAATTAAGTATTTTTTATATATATTATGAACACTAGATATGGAATTATTATTATTATTTATTTATTTATTTAATTTTTTTAATATATATATGTACTGACTATTTTTTATTTTTTTTTATACTGTGGGTTAGATACGTATATGATTTTTTATTTATATATATTTTTATACTCATTTTTATTTATTTATTTATTTATTTATTTATTTATTTATTTATTTATTTATTTATTTATTTATTTTATACTGTGAGTTGGATGTGTGATTTATTTATTTATTTATTTATTTATTTATTTATTTATTTATTTATTTTATACTGTGAGTTGGATGTGTGATTTATTTATTTATTTATTTATTTATTCTTCATGTAGTTTTTTTTTTTTTACTGGCTCAGGATTTTTTTGTATCTATTTTTATTATTATTATTTATTATTTTTTTTGTGTAGTTTTATTTATTTATTTATTTATTTTTTTTTTTTTCAATTTACGAGATCAAGATTTCTATTTAGTTTTCCTAGACGTGAATTTAATATATATTTTTTATTAATTATTTATTTATTTATAATTTATTATGTTTATGAGGCTTGTCAGTATACATATTTTATTTATCTATTTATTTATTTATTTATTTACATTATTTACGAGGCTAGTCTGTATATATATTTCATTTATTTATTTATTTATTTATTTATTTACATTATTTCCAAGGCTTGTATGTGTGTGTGTGTGTGTGTGTATACGTAATGTTGGTAATGTATCAGAGTTTGCCGCACTTATAGATATCACCACAACTATTATTATTATTATTATTATTCAACCTTATCAATGCTTCTTTATTAAATCTATGTTCATTCACTATGGCACTTAAATATTACTTACAAATCACTCTAAAGTATTATATTAACACTAACTTTAACTTTATATTCACTTGCAAATGGTAACCTAACTTGGCTTGATGTAGAGTTATATTTATATTAACTATTTATCTTTCACACTGTAGCGCTTGTAATCACTCTAAATTATTATTATTATATATCACTCTATTTATTTATTTATTTATTTATTTTGACTTTTTGAATCTATAAACTAATTTGCTTGGTGTAAAATTATTATTATATATTCACAATTATCTTCAGTATTTTCTCTATCACACTTTGTACTTTCTTTCTTTTCTTTTCTTTCTTTCTTTCTAATTCTCTCTATATCAATTTTTTTCGGAAAGTGAAAAAATGACATGAAAACATTTTTATTTCATTTATTCAATAGGCCAAAAAGGAGGATATTACACCCACCCATCTTGAATTACGTTATTATTAATATTTATTTTTCTCTCCTCCCCCCGCCCCCCGCCGCCCCCTACCCCCCCACAGTCAAAATAATAATAATAATAATATCAGTTTATTTTGCTTATGTTTCTCTCTCACACAGATAGATGGAGTCGAGGAGAATTTCACATTAATATTCCTTCCTCCTTTATTTTATTTCTCTATAGATGTTTAAAGAGAATCAAATCATAATAATAATAATAATAATAATAACTTGATTGATAAGAATGAGACAGTGAGGTTGTAATGCATTTTCTTTACTTCATTAACTTTAGATTCAAGTATTATATATATGTATGTGTTTTTTATTCATTTTCTTCATCTTTTCTTGAGACTTGATTGACTGATGCATGGTGGTGGTGGTGGTGGTGGTGGTGGTGGTGGTGGTGGTGGTGGTGGTGGTGTAATGCCTCCTGTTTGGCCTTGACTTCTGTACTCTTATAACTTGTCATGCTACATGGTTTTCACACACTCTGAGAATGATGCATAGATCACACACACACACACACACACACACACACACACACACACACACACACACACACACACACACACACACAGCAGTGAGTAGTGACCTTGTTGTCCCGGTGTGTTGTGTGTGAGTGGTCTCGGTCCAACCCAAAGATTGGTCAGTATGAGCTCTGAGCTCTTTCCATAGGGGGACGACCGGCTGCCTCGAGAGAGTAACCAGCAGCAGACTGTACAGTGAAATACACACACACACACACACACACACACACACACACACACACACACACACACACACACACACACACACACACACACACACACACACACACACACACACACACACACACAAGGTACATACATAGCATTAAGCTGAACAAAAGTAAATAAATAGACAGAACAACACAATACATATATACCACAAACACACACAAACACACACACAAAAAAACAAAAAAAACACACCCAAACACACACACAAGTCTATATATATGCATCCTCCTCACCAGCTCTCATTTGTATTCTATTCTATTCTATTCTATTATTATCTATATCTATCTATCTATCTAACACACACACACTATTTATTTCGTTGTTGTCATTGTCATTGTTGTTGTTGTTGTTGTTGTGAGCGCGTGGTGACCTTGTTTTCTTACTCTGGTTTGCTCTTCCTCTGGTACAGCAGCCTAGTTGGGGTTAGAGGAGGGAGTGTGGGGGGGACAGAGGCTTATTGGGGTGGATTGGTGTCGCCTCAGCCCCCTCCCTCAGCGTGGGATGCCATGCCAGACCAACATTGCAGGTGCATGAACATATATACTCACTCACTCACACCTACTACTATTACTATTACTATTACTTTTTTGACTATTACTATTTTTACTACTTGTGTTATTCTTGTTACCTTCTTAATATTGTTTCTTGTGTGTTTATTTATTTATTTATTTATTTTTTTGCTACTACTACTACTACTACTACTATTTATATTACTACTATTTTTACTATTACTTATATTATTGCTTCTACTACTTCATATATTTTCTTTATTATTGTTGTCTTGTTTGCTGTTACTACTACTACTACTATTACTATTACTATTACTATTACTATTACTATTACTATTACTACTACTACTACTACTACTACTACTACTACTACTACTACTACTACTACTACTACTACTACTACTACTACTACTACTACTACTACTACTACTCTTTCCCTACTACTAATTCTACTACTATTACTGTTACTACTTATACTACTACTACTTGTTCTATGATTCTGTTTTTCTACTACTACTACTACTACTACTACTACTACTACTACTACTACTACTTGCAAAATATGATAGTAGCTGCTGCCAAACCTCCTCTCCCTGTACTGGCTCCTGATTGGACGAGAGCACTGTACCTCTGTAACGCTGGCCCCTCATTGGCTAAGCTGTAATGATCCACCCTCAACAGTAACCAATCAGGGCTGTTTATCTGTATTCCTGTATTTTATTTATTTTATTTTATTATTATTATTAGTACATATATTTATTTTTTTGCCTCTGTCTATTATCATTATTATTATTATTATTATTGTTATTGCGATATTTTTTATTTATTTATTTATTTATATAGATACAAAAAAAAATAGTGGTAATTTTACGAGTCTATCATTTAGTTATTTAAATATATATAAAAAATAATCACTGAGTTAATTACAATTCCAAAATTATACGCTTTTAAAAACATGTATATATATATTTTTTTCAACATTGCAACTTTTTCTTAGAGGCAACAAAAGGAGAGAGAGAGAGAGAAGAGGATTGGCAGAGAAAGTGAGAGAGAGAGAGAAAAAAAAAAAAAAGAGAGAGAATGAAAAAAAGAAAAAAAAGAGAGAAAGAGATAGAGAGAGAGAGAATGAATTAATTAAAGCTTATCTTCCCACACTCCCTTCTCCTGTGCTTCCATCTAACCTTAAATTGACCTAATCTTACAACTATTAGTAATGCTTGACCTTGGTTTGCAATAATACTACGTTCAATAACATTACTTAATACTTAAATAGCAAACACTTTATATCCACTCACTGTGTATGCTATCACTCACTCACTCACTCACTCACTCACTCACTCACTCACTCACTCACTCACTTACTCACTCACTCACTCACTCACTCACTAACCATTGCTGTTTGAACAATACTTAATTAATACAGCTTTACTAACCAACTTTATATATAGTAAAAATTAACCTGAATGCAAATCTTATCATTGTTAGGAAAATGTTGAGTAAAGTTGATGTTAACGAAGTGATAAATTGATGTTAGGAAAGTGTATAGTTCAATTTAATGATGAAATAGTAATTGTTAGGTAGAAGTGGAGTCAAATTGATGTTAATTAAGTAATATTTATCGCTAGGAAATTAAAATAGAATAAATAGTAATGTTTTGATCAGTGTTATAAAGACGTTTGATAAAATTTACATCATTTAAGTTATAATTATCGCTGTGTAGTCTAATAAAATCATTAATAATAGTAATAATTATCGCTAGGGAAACATATAGCCATTTAAAATAACAAAATAATATAGTTTCAATCACCGTTATAAAGATATTTGATAAAACTTAGGTTAATAAACTCATAATTATCGCTAGAACAACACTTAATCAAATCAAATAATAAAATAATATTTCAATCACCATTATAAAAATATTTGATCAAATTAACATCAATAAAAGTCACAATTATCACTAGAAAAACTTACTCAAATAAAATAATGTTAAATAAAGTTAAATTTTCACCTCATTATAAAAACATTCGATCAAATTAACATCAATAATCTCACAATTACCACTAGGAATCACAAACTCAAATATAATAATAATAAATAGTTAAATTTTCACTTCATTATAAAAACATTCGATCAAATTAACATCAATAAACTCAAAAATACCACTAGGAAACCACAAACTCAAATAAAATAATAATAAATAAAGTTAAATCATTACTATTATTCAAACTTATGTTGTATACTAACCCATTCTCTCTCAGGTTAATACAGGAGGAGAAGCAGACCACCGAGGCGCGCGCCGAGGAGCTGGAGAACCGTGTGGGGTCGGTGGAGCATATGATGTTGCGGGGAAGGTCACTGGAACGCCCCTCCCCCCCCATCTCAGGCCGCTCAACACCCAAGTCTCACCACTCGCCATCTAGGGATTATTTACAGAAATACCACACTGTAAGTTGCGTCGGTTCGTTTCGTTTATATTTATTTATTTATTTATTTATTTGATTTTTTTCATGTGCTGGTTTTTTTTTCTCCTCTTTACGATCTTGTTATTTATATATATATTTTTTTCGATCTTGTTATCTTCGTGTTATTTATATTATATTTTTCTCTTTTATTTCTCTCTTGCTATTGATTTATTTTCTTTATTCTTTCTTTATCTATCTATCTATCTATTGCTCTCTCTCTCTCTCTCTCTCTCTCTCTCTCTCTCTCTCTCTCTCTCTCTCTCTCTCTCTCTCTCTCTCTCTCTCTCTCTCTCCCTCCTAGTCTAGTATAGAGGCATGCCCATACATAGTGTAGGGGGAAGGAGATACTTATTCACTGCCAATGCTTATGTATGTATGAAGAATGTAGAATTAGAGATATCTCACATGTTGCAAAAAATGTTATGTGTACTTTCTCACTCACTCACTCGCTCACTCGCTTTCTCTCTCTTTCGCTGTCTCGTTCTCTTTCTTTCTCGCTCTATCTCTCTTTCCCTCTCATTCTTCCTCTCTCTTTCTCTCTCGCTTTTCTTCTGGCTTTCGTTCTCATTATTTCTCTCTCTCTTGCTCTCATTCTCTCTCGGTTTTGGTCTCTCTATCGCTTTTGGTTTCGCTCTATCTCTCTCTCTCCCTCGCTCTCTCTCGCTCTATTTCTCGGTCTAATTTGAAAGCTTGGTGCAAAGTGTGGGTGGTGAGGGACCTTCTGCTTTACTATTAAGTTAGGTTAGGTTAAGTTAGGTTAGGTTAGGTTAGGGTACATTAACCTAACCTAACCTAACCTAACTTAACCTAACCTATATATATACTGGCAGGGTGTGGCTGGGTGGTGGTGGTGGTGGTGGTGGTGGTGTTTGGAAAAAGGCTGGTTCAGTTTTTATTTTTGTGTGTGTGTTTTTTTTGCTGTTTGTTTAGTGTAAATTGGCTTTATTTTAATGTTATTTTATTTTATTTATTTATTTATCTATTTGTGTGTGTGTGTGTGTATGTGTGTTTGCTTTCAGTGTTGCGTTTTATATGTTTGTCTGTGTATCTGTTTGTTTGTTTGTTTGTTTGTTTGTTTACACACACACACACACATTGCTTTCATTCATGTCGTGTGTGTGTGTGTGTGTGTGTGTGTGTGTTTGGGTAAATGTTCAATGCTTATATATTTATGTTATAATTCCAATATTTTTACTTCACATTATATACAACTAACGATTTTATACACATTTATTTCTACATTTTAAACACACACACACACACACACACACACACACACACACACACACACTCTTTCCTTATATTTTTGGATTCGTTTCTTATATATAATCAATTTTGAGAAAGTGAGACATTAATTTTGAACCAGATGTGTTATAGAAAATATTTGTACTTCAGGAGGGTGTGCTATCTCTAATTCTCTCTATTTATCTCAATTTCTGGGCTTATAAATTGTTCTCCTCTCTCTCTATCTTTCTTTCTCACTCTCGCTCTTTCTCTGGGTTGTATATACTTTCTCTAACTCTTTATTTTTCTCAATTTCTGGGCTTGTCAATTATTCTCCTCTCTCTCTATCTCTCTTTCTCTCTCTCGCTCACTTTCTGGGTTGTGTATATTATCTCTAATTCTCTCTATTTTTCTCAATTTCTGGGCTTATAGATATGTAAATTCTTCTTCTCTCTCTCTCTCTCTCTTTCTATCTCTCACTCTCACTCACTCACTCTCTTTCTCTCTCTGGGTATACTATCTCTAATTCTCTCTATTTTTCTCAATTTCTGGGCTTATAGATATGTAAATTATTCTCCTCTCTCTCTCTTTCTATCTCTCACTCTCACTCACTCACTCTCACTCACTCGCTCTCTTTCTCTCTGGGTTGTATATACTATCTCTAATTCTCTTTATTTTTCTCAATTTCTGGGCTTATACGTAGATATGTAAATACTCCCTCTCTCTCTCTATCTTTCTTTCTCACACTCACTCTCGTTCGCTCTCTTTCTCTAGGTTGTATATACTATCTCTAACTCTCTTTATTTTTCTCAATTGCTGGGCTTGTATGTAGATATGTAAATTACCCTCTCTCTCTCTCTCTCTCACTCTATCTCTCTCACTCTATCTTTCTCACACTCTCTCTCTCTCTCACACACTCACTTAACTTAACAAGCTGAAGCCACACAAACATCACCTCACCTCACTTGCCTTTACCTGCACTCTCGGGTGACAACGGGTGACGACGGGTGACACTACTAGGGTGTAACAGGTCACCCGAGGCACCTGTCGCCCCCACAAGGAAGGGTGAAGGAGGGTGACGCTGGGGTAGAGTGTACAGGGTGATGATTACCTTCCTCCCTTACGTTATGTGGGGTTAGGTTAGGTTAGGTTAGGGTACAAATTACTGGCTGTCTTGGTTAGGTTAGGTTGGGTTTTTGGTTAGGTTAGGTTAGGTTTTGAGTTAAGTTTGGTTAGGTTAGGTTAGGTTAGGTAAAGTCTTGGGTTAAGTTTGGTTAGGTTAGGTTAGGTTAGGTTTTGAGTTAAGTTTGGTTAGGTTAGGTTAGGTTAGGTAAAGTCTTGGGTTAAGTTTGGTTAGGTTAGGTTACAGGTTACTGGCTGTCTTGGTTAGGTTAGGTTGTGTTTTGAGTTTGGTTAGGTTAGGTCAAGTCTTGGGTTAGGTTAGGTTAGGTTAGATTAGGTTAGATTAGATTAGATTAGATTAGATTAGATTAGGTTACAAGTTACTAGCTGTCTTGGTTAGGTTAGGTTAGGTTAGGTTAGGTTTTGGGAGTAGTGTGCAAGTCACTGGCTTCTTGGTTACGTTAAGTTAAATTAGGTTAGGTTAGGTTAGGTTAGGTTAGGCTAGGTTAAGTTAGGTTGAGTCTTGGGTTAGGTTAGGTTAGGTTAGGTTGAGTCTTTGGTTAGGTTAGGTCTTGGGTGTAGTGTACAGGGTTGTGTTGTGTTAGGTTAGGTCAGGTCAGGTCTTGAGTGTAGTGTACAGGGTTGTGTTAGGTTAGGTTAGGTTATGAGTCTTGGGTGTAGTGTACAGGGTTGTGTTAGGTCAGGTTAGGTCTTGGGAGTAGTGTACAGGGTTGTGTGTGTGTGTGTGTTACCTTCCTCCCTTACGTGCTGTGTGTCTTGATAGGCTCCGGCCGGCATGTCCCCTTCACATATGTACAAGTTTATGAGTGAACGGCGATATTCTGGAGACTCACTACCAGGATCACAGGTAATTCATGACCCCTCGTACCCATTAACCAACCCACCCAACCCCCCTTTACTTATACTACTACTACTAATACTACTTATACTTATACTTATACCATCCATGCTACTACTACTACTACTACTACTACTATTGTGATTATTAGTAGTGTAACAAGCTAATAACATCCATCCAGTTCATATATTACTACTACTACTACTACTACTACTACTACTACTATTACTATTACTACTACTACTACTACTACTACTACTACTACTACTACTATTACTATTACTACTACTACTACTACTACTACTACTACTATTACTACTACTACTACTACTACTACTACTACTACTACTACTACTACTACTACTACTACCTCCACGCACCTTCCTTTCATATTAACTAACAAATATTAACTTTTTTTGTATCTATGCATTGTGTTAACATATATTTAATTAACATTCTTATTCTATTTACATAATATATCATGAATTACAGTGTATACTACTACTACTACTACTACTACTACTACTACTACTACTACTACTACTACTACTACTTTATTTTCATTCATTCAATTGCTAAGTTAAAAAAAAAGAGAAAGAAAAAGAAAGTAATTAATCTTTTACTAAATTATTATATATATTCGTAATGTTATATTTTTATCACTTTTTGACTTTGACTTAAAATTTTCTGAAATGATTTGTTAAAGATTGTTATGAGGTAATTTTTTTTCTCATCCTTCCACACACACACACACACACACACACACACACACACACACACACACACACACACACACACACACAACACTTTCTCTCTCTCTTAAACTTCCTCGATAAAAATTTCTGACACACACACAAAACATTTATTCTTTTTATTAATTCATTCCACACACACACACACACACACACACACACACACACACACACACACACACACACACACACACACACAGTCCAAGTTCAATGTTTGCAATAAGTCTGTTTTTATTTATTATTTTTTTTCCGTTTTTTTGATAATATTTCCATACATCGTTTTTTCCACTCGTTGCACCGTTTTCTTTGCACTTTATACGCCTTTTCTACACTCTGCACTGTGTATGTAGTTCCTGTGTGTGTGTGTGTGTGTGTGTGTGTGTGTGTGTGTGTGTGTGTGTGTGTGTGTGTGTGTGTGTGTGTGTGTGTTGGGTATTCTGTCTTTTATAAATGTATCTCTCTCTTTGTCTGTTTCTCTTTCTCTCTCTGTATTTGTATCTCTCTCTCTCTCTCTCTCTCTCTCTCTCTCTCTCTCTCTCTCTCTCTCTCTCTCTCTCTCTCTCTCTCTCTCTCTCTCTCTCTCTCTCTTTGTCCTTGTCTCTATCACACTTTCAGGCACATTATTAAAGCACTTTCTTACACACACACACACACACACACACACACACACACACACACACACTTTTTTTCAATTTTTTCCTTGGTGTATTTTTCAGTGACATAATACATACATACATACATACATACACATACATACATACATACATACATACATACATACATACATACATACATACATACATACGCATACATCCATACATACATACATACATGGCTAAGATGATTTTTTAATTGATATTATATTAGTACATTTTATACTTACATCATATGCTTTTTTTCTTTATTTTTTCTTTATTTATTTATTTAACAAACACACAAACAAACACAAACAAACACACACACCTTCCCTCTCCCTCACATTACCTCATCACACACACACACACACACACACACACACACACACACACACACACACACACACACACACACACACACAAACACACACACACACACATTTACATATCAAAATCCAAACGGAAGAAAAAAAAGAAAGAAAGAAAAAGAAAGAGAGAGAGAGCAATTCTTTTTTCAGTTGAGCGTAAAAAATTTCCTCATTTCCTCCTCAGGTAAGGTTTGGCATGAGTCTCAGCTTGTTAGCCGACCATAACACACTCTAGTCCCGTTCAAACTAACCTGGCATACAAGCCACGCCCACTTTATAACCCCTCCACCAATCCTATACAGTCCCTGGTAACCATCGACCAATCACAGGAGGGTGAGTGGGCGGGGCCTATTCGCCTGGTTAAGTTGAACGGGACTATCGTGTGTGTGTGTGTGTGTGTTTGTTGGTTAGTTTAGACAGTTTAGAATAGATTAATAAATTGCACTTTATAAATTCACTATTAAACTGTTTATGTGTTATTGCTTTTCTTAAAAATATAACTCGCATCCTTTAAAAATAATAATAATAATAAATAAATAAAAACACCAAATCGTCGGCACTTTTGTTAAACTTTATATATTTCTGTTTTTTATTTTTTTATTTATTTTTTATTAATGTTGTTTTCAAAGAGTGTTGCAGAGGCTGTTTGTGTTGCTTGTGTTACGTCCTTTATGCAACACTTGTATGTACGTACGTGTGTGTGTGTGTTTGTGTTTGTATATATTCAAGTCAGACGGTGTGTGGAAATTAAGGTTTTATTATTATTATTATTATTATTATTATTATTATTGTTGTTGTTGTTGTTGTTGTTATGTTATTAAAAGTCATAATTAATTCCAGTTTATTCATCATTAAAGTTTTTGTAATAGATTTTGATGATAAGGAAAGGAATATTTAGGACAAAGAATAGATGTTGTTATTATTATTATTATTATTATTATTATTATTATTATTATTATTATTATTATTCTTTTTTAGGTGAAAATGGTATATATAATTTATTTTTTTTCAGGTGAAGACTTAGCATCTTACATTATTTTATCCCCTTTTGAGATGTGACAAACTAGACACACACACACACACACACACACACACACACACACACACACACACACACACACACACACACACACACACACACACACACCCTAACACAATATATAAAACAAACGAAAAAAGTTATCATTATTATTAACACCATTATTTAATTCACCCAAACACACCCATTTTAAAACAATTTCCATCACTTATATTCACTCCAGCTGCCCTTCCCTCACCCTTATAGATCAAAATAATAACAATTCTAATCAAGTATTCATATCAATATTTACTCTTCCTTTCCCTCCCTTTTGAATCACAATTAAACATTCTTATCAAATATTTCCGTCATTCTCTGTTATTCTCTTGACCCAAAACAGTTCATATAAATCTTAACACACACACACATGCACATACACACACACACACATACACACACCTTCCCTATACTCTTTAAACATCTATAATACATTTTTAAAACACTCGTACTCTCTCACTGATCACGTCACCTCTCCTCCTTCCCTCCTCGGCTCCTACCAGTAGTTAGATATCACTCCCTTAACTCTAGAATATATGTGTTAGAATATAAGATGCAGGTAGATATCTCTCTTTAACTGATAGGATATGGAATGAATTAGGTTTGTTAATGATAGAGTGTTAGGTGAAGATCAATCCTATGTCTATATAAGTGAAAGGAGATTAATAATTATACCACAAACATCAACAAATATACTAACAATAGAAGTGTTAATACTGATAGAATTCTGAGCTGTCTATATAAGTAAAAGAAGGTTAATAATTATACTTTAAACATCAACAAATATACTAAAAATTCTGAGCTGTTTATATAAATGAAAGAAGGTTAATAATTATACTTTTAAACATCACTAACATAATATACAGTACTAGGAAATATACTAACAATAGGAGTGTTAATACTGATACAATCCTTAGACATTAATACAGTTAGCATGATCTAATAGTATTGTATAAGATCTGAGTCCATATAACAGTGTTCAATACCTTATCGAACACATAACACATACCAATACTCTTACCACTAGCCAACCAGGTACCTAGCATCACTAACACCAGTCTCACCTTAACACCACACCGCATAACACACATTCTACCTCCGCAGGGCAACTTATCCAACATGAACCGGGTGGAAGGACGCGACGAGAATCAAGTGTCCCTGGGGGTGCGTTCCGAAGGCTCACCACCCACACCGCGTTCCCTAAGACTCATAATGCCGGCCTCCATCGTACCCCCGACCAGCCTCGTCCCCGGCACCAACAACTTAGGCGGTATGGGGTCCGGCCCGCCCCAACAGCTGCTGGCGAATCTTGCAGTGTCCTCGGAAGATTTGCGGAGGTACACACCGCTGCCTGACCACTCCCCAGCCTCTGCTCTAACACCTGCCGCCCAACACCACCTCCCATGTTCACCAGGGTACTGTATATGCTGCTACACCTACACCAACACCACTAACACCACCACTACTACTACTACTATTACTATTACTGTCACTACTATCACCATCACCACTACTATCACTACTATTATCACTACTATTATCACCAAGGGTACTGTATATGCTGCTACACCAACACCAACACCACTACTACTACTATTACTATCACTACTATTACTATTATTTACACTGCTATTACCATTGGGGTTTATATTTATTTTTCTTGTATTTTTTATTTCATTGTCATTACTACTACTACTACTACTACTACTACTACTACTACTACTACTACTACTACTACTACTACTACTACTACTACTACTACCATCATCGCTATTTATTTCGTATTTTTTCAGTCATCACTATTATTATTATTATCATTATCTCTTTCTTACTTCTGTTTACATCATCATCACACACACACACACACACACACACACACACACACACACACACACACACACACACACACACACACGAGGGTAGCCTATCACTCCCCCACTAACCTAACTAACTAACTAACTTTGCCGTTCTTTCACACTCGTTAAACTTAAACTTAATCATCGACAAATCATTTTTTTAATATAATTGACTCACTTTTGATAATCTTGAACTAGTTAAAACGTCGTAAATTATTATTACATTACCGTTTCCGACCCCAAAAAAAATCGCGCGTTTGTCGTATTAATAGCAATCTAAACGTATAAAAATTCCGCGTTTGTTTAAATATTGATCAAAATTTTCGTTTTATATCGTTTTAATAGTAACAAAAATTCTGCGTTTGTTAAAATATTGATCCAAGTTTGCGTTTAATTTTAATAGTAACAAAAATTCTCCGTTTGTTAAAATATTCATCCATTTTCTTGATACAATATTTATTCATAATTACATAAGTCATAGCTAAAAAAAATATATAAAGAAAAAACGGTGTGAGAGAAAGACGTAACCCCGGCCTTTATTATATTACAAGTTTCCCTACACGGTGAGATGCTTACCTTGGCAGCTTAACTAATGCTTACTAATTGTACCGGCTATGTGACTAATGATAACACTAATGACTTCCTATGATTAACACTAACACTATATTAACTTTCTATTATTTACTGTTTTTATAATTAACACTAAACTATATTAACTTTCCCTATAGTTAGTTATGCCTATATTAACTATCTATAATTACTAATACTATAATTAACTTACTATAATTAACACTTACTCAATTAACTCTCCCTATAGTTAATGACACTTGATCTACCTTTCCCTATAATTAATAATACCTCAATTAACTGGGTTTTTTTTATAATTAATGACACTAATTAACTGGTTGTCTATAAATAATGACAATCTGGTATTATTCTTTCTTTTTTTTCAGTGTTTTTTGTTTTTTTATCATTAGTTTTTTTTTCGTTGATGTATTTGGAAAGAAAATTTAGAAGAAAAACAATATTAAAAACAAAAAATCAATTGGGGAAAGAAAAAAAAACAGCCGCCCCCCCAAAAAAATATATTTCACCCCCCCCCCAAAAAAAAATATATATATAAGGTGTAGCATCTCACTGCAAAAAAATAGGTCATTCATACACCATTCATGACCTGACCTTATTTGACCTTATTTGACCTTACCTTATCTGACCTGACCTTGATGACCTTATTCGACCTTCCCTTCATGACCTTATCTGACCTGACCTTCCTAACCTTATCTGACCTGACCTCCATGACCTCATCTGACCTGACCTTCAGTAGTGGGTCAGCTTGCCTCACCATTAAATACACACGTTTGTTTTACGTACACGTTTGGTTTTACGTACACGTTTGTTTATACGTACACGTTTGTTTATACGTACACGGTTGACCTTACTCGTTTTATTTTCAAGCTTGCCACCAAACAAACACATAAGCAAGCAAACAAGCGCTGCCACTAACCTGTGTGTGCATGTGTGCGTGTGTGTGTGTGTGTGTGTGTGTGTGTGTGTGTGTGTGTGTGTGTGTGTGTGTGTGTTTGACCCTAAGCCTGCCTGGTTGTGCCTCTACGCTTTATTTGTCTCCTGGTGTGTGTGTGTGTGTGTGTGTGTGTGTATGCGTGTGTGCGTTTGCCTGTGTGTGTGTGTTTGTTTGTAATTCCTGTAAGTTATTCAGGTTATTAATTATGGTTATTAATCTTACTTATCACCCACCCTGCCCCCCCCCGCCCCCCCCAAAAAAAAATAATAACAGGTAATTGGATTTATATATATAGTTTGCGTTTGATGTATTAATGGTCAATGTTTGTGTGTGTGTGTGTGTGTGTGTGTGTGTATGTGTGTGTGTGTGTGTGTGTGTGTTTGGAAATGTTAACTGTATCTTGTATGTGTGTGTTTGTGTGCGTGTGTGTGTGTGTGTTTTAATTTCTAGGATTGTGTGTGTGTTTGTGTTTGTTTGTCTGTTTGTATGTCTTTCTAATCTTGGTGTTTGTCTGTACGTAATTGTTGTCATGTATATGTGTGTGTGTGTGTGTGTATGTATATATGTGTGTGTGTGTGTATGTGTGTGTGAATCGTGTATACTTAAAAACAGTCATAAAAGGCGAGAGAGAGGGAGGAACGGGTGATGTATGTGCGTAAACATCCGTGTGTGTGTGTATGTGTGTGTACCCAAACGGCTTACATGTACGCATACCCAAAGCTT
>JAPQNM010000027.1:2631023-2638523 GCA_029783475.1 Metacarcinus magister | reverse complement strand
CCCTTGACAGGAAAAAAGTTAAAAATAAAAAAACAGAAAAAAAAGTATATACAAAAAAAAAAAAAACTTTGTACAGAAATGTGAGTCAGGAAGAAGCTGATTATTATAAAGTGTGTGTGCGTGTATGTATGTGCGTGTGCGTGTGTGTGTGTGAGTGTGTGAGTGTATGTACATGTGTGTGCGTGTATGTGTGTGTGTGTGTGTATATGTGTGCATGTATACATCTCGGTGGTTCACATTAGCAAATCAACACGCTGAGTGAAGTGTTAATTAATAGTCACAAGAACACAGTGAGAATGTTGTTAGCTAGCTATGGTTCTATAACTAAATTGACTTCTGTAATGCTTCCCCCCCACCCCCCCTCACCCCCCCCTAAGTAATTTAATGAGTAACAATTAGATGTGAATCATTAGACGAAGGTTTGGTTGGATGAGACATTTACGGGCGGCTACACTGTCTAGGGCGTGTGAGTGTAGACTGTTGCTGTTTAATGATGCTTGGGTGGACCTGGACAGCTTATAAACACGGCTGTCTAATGTGTATTGAGTGTTGGGACAGCTTGTAACACTCAGCTTGTGTGTGGGATTCTTAACTCAAACACTCAAGCTTAGAAGGATATATAATGACTAGTTGAAGGTACCCAGCTTGTTTTGGGAGATTTTGACAGCTAAAAATACATTCCTATGCTAAGTTTTTTGGGGTTATTGACAGCTAGATAACTCGTAGAAATTATTGGGAAGTTTAAAACGGGTGGACTACCAAAATTTCATAAGTTTTAGGTATGTTCTGACAGCTAATAATACCCACATGGTCTCAGGGTGAACTTGCAGCTAGAGAACACAAGTCTGGGATGTTTTGTGGTAAAGAATATTGACAGCTACGGAATGCAAGCAGAAATTTAGTGGTATTTTGACAGCTAATAAACTCAATCATGTTTTGGGGAATATATTGGCAGCTACGGAATACAAGCAGAAGTTTTAGGGAAATATTAGCAGCTAGAAACCAAAGTCATGTTAAATAGAGGTGATAATAATAGTGTTAATATAATGACAGGTCGGACACCCAAGCATGTTAGCAGTGTGTGTATATATTCACACTCCCTGATCAGTGTGTTGAGGCGTGATTCCTTGAGCCACGGCACACCAGATACTCCTTACAGCCTGGCCACACAAGGGCGGGCGTGGGAGTGTCACACCTAATGGAATCCAACCGATCCAACCAAAACAAACGCCCACACGAAATTTACTGTTCATCCGCCGCCTGCCCAGCCGTCTGTGTGGCTGAGACGGCTGCCCACCCAGTGTCAAAACGCACATAGCTTTGTATTGTATCTGTCTGTGTGTGTGTATGTGTGTGTGTGTATGTATGTATGTATGTGTGTGTGTGTGTGTGTGTGTGGCCGTCTCTGTCGAATCACAGTGTTCACGATGTCACGATTTCCAAGCCTCCTAGCGTGTGTGCGTGCGTGTGCGTGTGTGTGTGGACAGACAAAGTGTTCGTGTGTGGGAGGTAAGACATTGACAGCTATCTTCCCCTACCTTACATGCCAAATTGTCTTTGTAATTAATGTGTGTGTAAAGATTGAAGTGTTACACGGAGAGTCAAGGCGGCGGTGGTGGTGGTGGTGTGTACGCACGCACTCACGCACTCACTGCCTCGGTGTTGAGTGTGAGCGATCGTTTCTGTGAAACTCGTGCAAGTACATACGTAGTGTCCTGTTCTCAAAGATGATGTTCAGTGTAGTGATGATATGCTACTCACCTCATTGTTCTGTGTGTGTGTGTGTGTCTGGCCGCGGGAACGCACACACGCACGCGCACATACACATACATACATACACACACTCGCACTTATACTCAACGCAAAGACTGTGTGAAAATTGTGGCAAAGTTTGTGTTGTGTGGAGATGAAAAAAGAAACATCAGACACAACTCTATACATACATGAAGAAGGGTGTGTGTGTGTGTGTGCGTGTGCGTGTGTGCGTGTGTACCCGGGCTTCATCACTGCTCCCAATCATCCGCGTGTGTGGGTAATTCATTATATATATATAAAAAAAAACAACCCTCACTTACTTTACGTTCGTGTTACATTGCTTTACACCTCACCCCCCCTCCCCTCCCCCTCCCCACCCCCCTCTCCCCCTGGTGCTGTGTGGCTGTCCCCCCCTCCCCCCTCCCCCCCCCTAATGTGATATGGTATCCAACCCCCCCCATAATCACCCTTGCTACTAGATTACATTACATTAACAAACTGGTCATTACGTATATATATAAAAAGTACATATATTTATTTTTTGCGTCTGTTAGTTTGTAGGATTCAGCGCCGGAAGAGGAAGAGGAAGAAGAAGAGGTTTTGATCTTGATTTTGTCCTCTATTCTCTCTCTCCGTTTTGTCCGTTACTCCAGATGTTTGGTTTTGAGTTTTATATTTTAAGTTTAATTTATCACAAGTGTCTGTCTGTCTGTCTGTCTGTCTGTCTCGCGTAACCAAAACTCTGTAACTTGCCCGAACCACCACCTCCATTATTTTCACCGTTTATTAATCCTTGTTTACTAGTTATTTATTGACAGTCCTTTCAGTCCTCTTCACCTGTTCCCGCGCCCTCATCTTTAACCTTTTCCTCTGTGTGTGTGTGTGTGTGTGTGTGTGTGTGTGTGGGTGGTGAAGTGTGGTGGTTGGGCAGCTAAATGACCACTTCCCTCAAAACAATCATTCCATTCCTCTGCTCTAAATCATTCCTCTACCTGCTGTTACCTCCTCTTTTTTTTTCTTCACATCTGTCTATAATTCTCCTCTTACTTTATCTTATCTCCTTTCTACACAGTTTATTATTATTATTATTATTCCAGTTTGTCCTCACACACACACACACACACACACACACACACACACACACACACACACACACACACACACACACACACACACACACACACACACACACACACCTTCACCCGTTGCCTCAAACACTGCACTCCTTCACAAACTGTAATTCTCGCATTTATTGATATTAACAAAACACGACAAAAATCAAAACAAACTGAATTAACCAGGAATATAACGATTGAATTAATGGGAAATAAAGTAAACGTAAGATGCTATATTAACTAAAAGGCAAACAGCAGAGTCAAGAGATAATAATAATAATAATAATAAGGAAAAACGTGTCGACTATTACTGAAGAAAATGTAAAATGTCAAAAAGCGAATATCATTAAGAAAAAGATAAGGAATTTTGAACACAGAAAAGCTGAATGTTAAGTGCCTCACCATCTCATTAATTGTCCAGTGTAAATGTACTTGAGTGTTAGTTAAGGCAGAGTGAACCTTGAGGGAGAGGAAAGGAAAGAATGTTACTAAAAGATACGATTCATTATTTTGGTATTGAACGCCAGAACAAGAGGTGAGGAAATGTTATATGTATGTTGTGTAAAGGTTGACATTAAGTTTTCATGTTACTTGTGTTTAGTGAAGTGAGAGGGAGAGTGAGGATTAGAAAATAGGTGGGTTTTTATTTCACAAACCGTTGGCGCCAATAAGCTATAGATGAACCGCCTCTTGCCCGTTATTTGTCGCAGGTTTAGATTTTTTTATAGTAACGCCTCGAATGTTTACGTTTTTGGTGTGTGAACATAATGGTTAAAAGGTTAATTCAATGGTTGTAGATCTGGTGAAAACTGACTCAAAAGTGATAGAAAAATATTGTTGTTTGCCATTGGGTATAAAAACTGCCCCGACGTGTTTCAAAGATATTGTTGTTTGTCATTTGGTGTTAAAACTGGTAATCTGTGCGTTAGAAAAATGTCGTGGTATAATATTTGGTCGAAAAACTAATCCGCATGTGTTAGAAAAATGTAATTAGTTGGTATTTAGTTTAAAAACTGACCGTCGCGTGTTTGAAAATTATCGGTTTGCCAATAGGTGTGAAAACTGCCTCTCACACTTACAAAGCATCTTAGTTATGAGTTATGGGTTAACTTTCACAAACTTTATAAACACATCTACATAAATATTATACGAATTTTCCATCTCACTTTGAAAATCAAGGAATATAATGATTCTTTTGTTGTATTGAAAAACCCGATTGATTCTCTGCCAAGATTTAAACTCACTTAGAAACAGTTATTTGTAAACATAGTATTTATTTTTTTTTTCAAACTTCTATACGTGAAAATGTTTAAATAACTTTTGGATAATATAGGATCATTATTTTTTGCTGATGTATTTGAAACTATTGCAGAAATTATGTTTATTTATTTATTATTGTTTATTCAAGATCACTAAATTTAATATGGATTTTTTTTTGTTCATAATTATGTACTTACAGGCAACGGGTGTGTGTGTGTGTGTGTGTGTGTGTGTGTGTATGTATGTATGTGTGTGTGAGGACAGCACATTAATTACGTCAATAATAATAATAACATAACTTTATATCTTACTTAACTAACACAGCGTCGTAACTTGAAATACTTAATTATAATGGTTACAAAATGAAGGCAAATTGAACTTAAAACACACAAAGAGATGATTACGAATTCCAAAAATGGGTATTGTATTAAAAGGAAAAAATGATCAATTCAAAAAGAAGAAAATATTTTAGGCGGGAAACTTTACTACTTATTTCAAATTTTAAAACGAATTGGATATACTAAAATTGTATACTTATTTATTTTATTTTATTTTATTTTGTTTAGTGCCAAGTACATTAATAGTTCTATATATTTTTTGGGTTCCATTATACATTCCTAACAACATTTCAATACATGTTTAAGGTTTTTTACTGATGGTGACGAGAGACGAATATAATAGAATGGTGAAAATGTGTTAATTCAATAAATACATAAATAATAACCTTTTTTGAAACGTTACGAATGAAATAACAAAAATATAGTCAATGTTTTTTTTATGTTTATTATTGTTTTCACTCATGGTAAAAAAAAAATGAATATAAACTACTAGGAAAATATATTAATTCAGTATCATAACTTTTTTTTATAATATACAGTAATTGCGTTAATTATGTAATTATTTTGAGTTTATTTACGTTTGAATTATAGATAAATAAGCGGCCAATATTGGAATAAAAGTGTGAAGATTAACATTGAAAACTGTGATAATTGTTATGATTACAGAAAAGTGAACATTGATAAAAAAAAACCAGTTAATTATAGAAGGAAATAATTGATTGATTGTAAGAAAGTGTTTTGTTAATTGTGAAGGTACAAAGTGTAATTATTATTATTATTATTATTATTATTATTGATAGTTTTCTTGTGAACATTTGACCAAAAAATCTATACGTTCAAAAATTACTTATTAATTAATTCCGCTTGTATGTACTTTTTTATTATTTTATATATTTTTTTTTATATATATAATTTCACCCTCAAATTAATTATAGAAACAAATGATTATCAGTAAGAACAATATTTTACACCATCTAGGGAGAGAAAAAAAAATACGTATAATTATATATATTTATTCCACACAAAATAACGTCAAGGTGTTGTTATTATTGTTGTTTTGCTGTTTGTTTGTATGCAAGACAGTGTTACAACTCTACCTCCTCCTCCCCCCCCCCTCCTGTACACACAAACCTCATTTCATATTAATATTTTCTTTTTATCTATTTGTTTTAATGTATTTTCTCTCTCTCTCTCTCTCTCTCTCTCTCTCTCTCTCTCTCTCTCTCTCTCTCTCTCTCTCTCTCTCTCTCTCTCTCTCTCTCTCTCTCTCTCTCTCTCTCTCTCTCTTCATTATTACTTATATTCCACTTTCATTTAAACGATACATTTTGACTTCTACCTCAAAAATCTTCATCAACTTTTTAAAATTAAACAAACTCATAAGAATTACTTAATACTTCGCTCAAACATTTCATTAACTTTAACATAACATAACTTTAACATAACATAACATAACATAACATAACCAGGAAAATAATTAAGTTTAAACGTTTTTATAACCTTATATATAACATTTTTTTTCACACACAAAACATAACATAACATTTATATATTTTTTCAAACATTTACAACATTAATATTACAGCGATTATGATACATTTCTTAGGCTCGTTACCTTCCCGTTTACCCGCCAAATTGCAGTGTTGATAATATGATAAATTTCTTAGGCTCGTTACCTGTCGTTTTGCCGCCAAATTACAGTGTTGATAACAGGCCTAAATACATTACCCTTCACCTCCTTATCCTTATCAAAATATCGCCACAGCACCAAACAACCTATTTTTTGTATTACATTGTGTCAATTTTGTGCCATTTTACGTGAAAAAAAAGAAAGAAAAAAGAAAGAAAGAAAGAAATAGTTTATTTTACCATAATTACACAAAGGAAAAAAGAAAAACATGTATTATGATTTTTATATTTTTCTATTAATCCCTCTTCTAATATTTTTTTTTCTCTCTCTCTCTCTTTGGCTTTCGTTCTTTCATATCGTTCCTTCACCCTTCCAATAAAAGATCAAATATGGACTGGCCAGGTAGTAATATATATTTTATGTAATGGACCGCCACTGAAATGTAGCTGTTTAAGTCTCTATATAGGTCAATCATCCTTACTTAGCCTAACCAAAGTTCAAGGTGGCGTCATCCTATCTATCACATCCTATCCTATCCTATCCTAGCCTATCCTATCATCCTTCCCTCAATCCTATGTTAAAGCTCAATCATTCACATCTCACCATATTTTTTTCATCGTTCTCGTAAATGTATAGTTAAAATTTAAGTTTATTTTCGAATGCGTGTTTGTTTTTGTTTTTGTTTTTGTTTTTATGGGGAGGAAATATGGCGGGAAGATGTGTTCCAATGAGCTTTTAGAATAGGATTGACTGACTTTCTCCTTTTATAATATCCTGCATCAACCAATGTAATTATCTATCTCCTAAATCATTCTTCCTGTTCATACTTTTTATTATTATTATTATTATTATTATTTATTTTTTTTTTTTTCAAATCCGCTGTGTTCCCGTATGTAATAATTTATCCTGAGACAATACTAACGTTAATGATTATTTGTCTGCGGGTTCACAGTGGAGAAAAAATTACTATATTATAATTCTATCTGTATCTATCTATCTATCTATCCTTCCTTCCTTCCTTCCTTCCTTCCTTCGCATATCTTTGAGTCATCCTCTTTCTTTTCGTTCCATCAAATTACTTCAAAAAAACTCATGTAATATATCATTAATAAAAAATGATTTCTAAAGTAGAGTGTGCTACTGTTATTGCGTGTACCTACCTTCCTTTATTTACGTGGTATTGATGTTTGTATTACACACACGCACACACACACACACACACACACACACACACACACACACACACACACACACACACACGCCTACACGTCTTGGTCTAAACATTGATCCTCGATACACGTGTTGAACGCCACCACCACCACCACCACCACCACCACCTTGATGACTTAACAAGTGAGCATCGGTTGTCTGTGCTCTGATCCCTTTTAACCGTTACTCTATA
>JAPQNM010000027.1:2596023-2626023 GCA_029783475.1 Metacarcinus magister | reverse complement strand
AAGATACTTATACCTGTTCTGTAACTGACTCAACTACTTCAACATTTATATATATATTATTTTATTTTATTTTCATCCTTTACCCGTGGGTGTGGCAGGCTTAATGGAGGCCTTAGAGGGTTGACCTCCGCTTGTTAATAGCGCTGGTTAGATTTTTTTCAAGTGACGCCTTGTTTCTTATTGGTAGGCTTATGGTGCCAGTGGAAGCTCCTTGTGTATATATAACTTTACAGTCCCGTCGAGGATAGTGTTGAGGCAGCATGTGGGTGATGTTTGGCCACTCGGCGGTATTACCAAAGAAAAGTGTGATGGTTGGACAATTGTTGTTATACTAAAGTGTACTACCATTCGTTTTGTTTTGTTGACATTAATGTGAAGATAATGTCCGCCGCACTAGCTATTGAAACGGTGCACTTCTTCTCTGAGACTAATACCATCATTTATACACAAACTTACACGGGCAGTATCATCAGTGTACTTAAATAGTTGATAATTAGTGGCCTGGCAACGACAATCACTGGCATACAGAGTCAATAAAATATGAGATCAAACACGACCTTGTCGAGTTACTGTGTTCTAGATTACGACTTTTGATTTGGTGTCAAAACATTTATCATATTGTGGTCTGCCTGTTAAACATTCATTAATCCATAACACTATTTTTGAGCTTACATTCATGTTTATAAATTTCTGCATCATTATGTGTGGCTGAATTGTAACTACTACTACTACTACTATAACTACTACTACTACTATAACCTTTCCATTCCAGGTTGCCCGTTAGGAATGCGTCTACCATCGTACAAGAGGAACAAATAAACGACTTCACTGTACAAAATGAACCCCTGTTTGGTGAGTGTGTGTGTGTGTGTGTGTGTTTACCTAGTAGTATTTCCAAGTATCTCTATTTGTACAGTTTTTCCTTCAGTTGATGTACATTTATTCTTTGCCATTATCACCTCTTCCTTCCTTCCTTCACTCCATTCCAAGTATCTACATTTCTTACGGGAAAACTATACTTTTTTATATCATTCAAACAAATTCCTTTATACAGTATTTTCTTGTGTCCTCAAATATCTATCCTCTCTTATTCTTGTCAATATTATGTCTCCTCTGTCTGCCCTTCCCTCAGGTTACCTCCCGGGCAGTGCAGAGCGGGGCGAGTTGGAGGCGGCCGTGGCACGCTATGAGGGCAGTGAGGCCGAGGTGCCCATCATGATCGGTGACACGGAACACAGAACTGACCTTGTGCGGCACCAGGTCATGCCCCACAAACACTCACACAGGTCAGCCGAGGTCAAAGTAAGGGAAGGGAAGGTTAGGTTAGGTTCAGATAAGATAAGGTTATGTTTGGTTTGGTTTGGTTATATTAAGTTAGGTTGAATAAGATAAGGTTAGGTTAGGTTTAGGTTTGTTTTTTGTTAGGTTAGGTTAGGTTATAGAAAGTATGTAAAAAAAAGAATAGAATGAAGGAAGAAGACCCCTTACCCTAACACCCTCTCCCCCCCCCACACCTCAGCATCGCCCAGTTTTACTATGCCACGCCCGAGTTGGTTCAGAAAGCCATCAGCGTCGGGGTGGCAGCGAGGCCGGCATGGGAGCGAGTGCCCCTCAAGGAGAAGTTTGATATCTGGCTCAAGGTGTGTGTGTGTGTGTGTGTGTGTGTTGAGGTGTGAAGGATGATTGAATTAGGTGTTTGGATGTGTGTTTGTGTGTGTGTGTGTGTGTGTGTGTATTGGTTATAATATTACCTTCATTTTTCATCATACTATTATCACTATTATTATTATTATTATTATATCTATACATTGTCTTAATATATCATCTATTTTCTTAGTATCATCATCATCATCATCATTATTACCCCCTTCTTCCCCCCTTCAGGCAGCAAACTTAATAGCAAGGAAACAAAAACCTAACCTAACCTTCCTCCCCCCACTCAGGCAGCAGATTTAATGGCAGGGAAATACCGTCAGGACCTCAACGCCACGACAATGTTAGGTCAGAGTAAGACAGTGATACAAGCGGAAATTGACGCAGCGGCAGAACTTGTTGACTTCCTGCGCTTCAATGCTCTCTACGGCAAGGAGGGAGTGAAGTGGCAGCCTAGGAGCCCCGACCCCAAGGAGACTGTGAACAGGTTGCGTCTCCGGGGCATGGAAGGATTCGTGGCGGCTGTCTCACCGTTCAATTTCACTGCTATTGGTGGGAATCTGGCGTACACTCCCGCTATGATGGTATGTATGTGTGTGTGTACGTGTGTGTGTGTGTGTTTACCTAGTTGTAATGTATGTGTGTTTACAGGAAAATAGTTATGTTCGTACTGTCCCGTCTGGCTCTAAATCTACTGTGTATTGTCCAGTTTGCTTTTGAAATCATGAATATTTGTTGCATTAATTACTTCTGCATCAAGTTTATTCATTTATTCCAGTCTTCAATGTGTGTGTGTGTGTGTGTGTGTGTGTGTGTGTGTTTCTATATGGGAAGATATATTTTATTATGTCTCTCTTGCATGTAGTCCTTTTCAGTTTGTTCTGGTGTCCTCTTGTTGTTCTGTCTTAACATACAAACAGATCATCTCTAGCTAATTTTTCCAGACCTTTTGATGCTCTATACACTGCTATAAAGTCTACCCTTTCCCCTTGTTTGCTAGTTTTTTTGAATTTATAGTATTGTAGTTCCCTAACACACCCTAACATGCTTTAACACACTCTAAACAGACTCTAATACACTCTAACACACTCTAACACACTCTAACACACTCTAAACAGACTCTAATACACTCTAACAGACTCTAACACATCCTAACACACTCTAACACACCCCAGGGTAACGTGGTGCTATGGAAGCCTTCAGACACTGCCATCCTCAGTAACTACACCGTGTACAAGATCATGAGAGAGGCTGGTGTGCCCGGGGAGGTGGTGAGCTTCCTGCCAGCGGACGGACCTGTGTTTGGTGATGCTATTACTGCCTCTGAACACCTGGCTGCTATTAACTTTACTGGATCTGTGCCGTGAGTGTGTGTGTGTGTGAGAGAGAGAGAGAGATTTCGTGTTTCGTTTATAAAAAAGTTAATTTCTTATATGGTTTCAAAGAATTTTAGACTTGTATTAGAAAAGTTATGTTTATTTTTTTATTTTTTAAGAATTGTAGACTTGCAGTAGTAAAAATTATACAGTATTAGTTGAGGAAAAGTAAGATTTCTTGTGTTTATGAAGAATTTTAGACTTGCAGTAGTAGCAGTAAAAATAGTAGGTAGTAATAGTAGAGAAAAAGTATTAAGATTTGTAGTAGTAGTAATTATAGTAGTAGCATTAAACCTAACCTAACCTAACCTAACTCACCTTCCCCCCCCCACAGAACCTTCCAGCGTCTTTGGGGTCAGGTTGGACAGAACCTTCCCAAGTACCGTAGTTTCCCCAAGTTGGTGGGTGAGTGTGGGGGGAAGAACTACCACCTTGTTCACCCGTCGGCTCACCCGGAGTCTGTCGCTAACGGAACAATCAGATCTGCCTTTGAATACTGTGGACAAAAGTGTTCTGCGTGTTCACGGGCGTATATACCTGAGTCACTGTGGCCTGAGGTGGGTGGAAAGGCTGTTTTGTTCTGTGTTTTTATTTTATTCATTTATTTATTTATTATTATTATTATTATTTTTTTTTTTGGGTGTTTGGGTATATTTTTGTTTTTATTGATTTATTTGTTTTTTTATTTGATTTTTTTGGTGTTCGTGTGTGTTTTTTTCAGTTTTTTTTATATATTTATTTTATTTTTTGGTGTTTGAGTGTTTTTTTCATTTTTTTATTTATTTTTTATTTATTTATTCTTTGGTGTTTAGGTGTTTTTTTGGGGGGTTGTAGTTTTTTTCTTCATTTTTTGTGTTTGTTTTTGTATATGGGTGTACAATGCTCTTTCCAATTTTGTGATATTCCAATTTTGAGCGAGACCAATCACCATCTCGTTAAGTCCAGGTACAGTAAAATGATCACTTATATTAATTTTCTTAAGGATAATGATAATCTTTATATTTTTCTGTATTTTTCTTTATTGTAGGATGTATAATTACATATATTTGTACAAACAAGGCCAAAAATATGAACAAAATCACCATAAGGTTAATGATTCCAATTTTGCGGCCTCCAATTCCGACCAATTTCACGTAGAATTGGAGGGAGCTTTGTACTACTACTTCTACTACTATTTCTTCTTCTTCTACTACTATTTCTACTTCTCACCAACCAATACTACTACTATTACTACAACAACTACTATTTCTGCTTCTCACCAACTAAAACTACTACTACTACAACCACTACTACCTCCTTCACCCCTTCTTACCACCACCACTACCTCCTTCACCCCTTCTTCAGATCAAGGAGCGCATGGTGTCCACGCTACAAGGGCTGAAGACTGGTGACCCTCGGCAGTACGACTCCTTCATGGGTGCTGTCATTGATGCCACCGCCTTCAAGAGGATCAGCGGCTACGTACAGCACGCCCACACCTCTCCCAACCTCAGTGTGGTGGCCGGCGGGAAGTGTGATGACAGGTGGGTGTAGGGGGAGGAGGAGGAGGAATGTGTGTGTGTGTGTGTGTGAGGAGGAGGAAGAGTGTGTGATAGAGAATTGTTAAGAGAAAATATATTGGGAGATAAATAATTGAAGGAGGAGAACACATAGGAAGAACAAACAACAACAGGCCTAGAAGGAAGAGGAGGAGAAGAAGATGATGATGTAGGAGTGAAAGAGAAGGATGTCTGTGTGTAGGAGGAGGAGGAGGAGATAGAGAAGAAGAAGAAGAAGAATTGAGAAAGGAGGAGATGTAGGAATGAAAAGAGGTAAAGAAAATGGATAGATAGTTAGAGAGGTATGAGGATGAGGAGGAAGAAGAAATAAGGAGGGAATGAGAGAGAAACGGAAGGAATAAATGTGTAGAAAGAGAGAGGAGAGGAAAGGAAAGGAAAGGAAGGAGAGTGAAAGGAGAAAGATTAAATGGGAATAACTCAAGAATAAACACACACACACACACACACCCAAACACCCACACACCCAAAACACACACACACACCCACACTAACAACCCATGCATTTATTCCAGCATGGGTTACTTCATTGAGCCCACAGTGGTGCAGACAACAGACCCACACGACCGCATCATGACCGAGGAAATCTTTGGTCCGGTCCTGACTGTTTATGTTTATCCTGACGCGGCCGTGGAAGACATGATCACCTTGGCTAACGAGTCCACACCTTTCGCCCTCACAGGTGCTATCTTCGCCCAGGACAGGTGAGTTGGTGTTTTGTTTGTTTATTTGTTTGTATGAAAGGAATTTTATATGTGTGTGACTGTTGAAATTAGTATAACAGGCAAAAGGCAAGTCCATCTTAGCCTCTATAAAGCCTGTTTTGTGCCAACTGTTTGTGATATAGAAAGAAAAAAATACTTCTTCCTCTTCCTCATCACACCTTCCCTTCAGGGCCTGGCTGGCCAAGGCTACAGACGCACTCAGAGACTCGGCCGGTAACTTCTACATCAACGACAAGTCAACAGGATCAGTGGTGGCCCAGCAGCCCTTCGGTGGTGCAAGGATGTCTGGTGAGTGTGTGGGGGTGGGAGGAGGAAGGGAGGAGGAGAAGAGGTGTGGAAGGGTGGAAAGGAGGAGAAGAGTGAATGTGTGTGGGAGGTAGGAGGAGGAGAAGGGAGGGGATGGAGGGGGTGTTAGGGAGGAGAAGAGAGGTTAGGTGTTGAGGGAGAGGTGAGAGGGGTAGTGTGTGTGAGAGGTGAGGGGGTGTGTGTGTGAGAAGGCAGAAGGGAGGGGGAGAGATGGTATATATAGAGAGATATGAGAAATAGGTGAATATAGATACGTAGGAGTGAGAGAAATAGATGAAATGAAAGCGAGAGAGGAGAAGGAGAGTGATGAATAATAGAAGATAGAAGAATGAGAGAAATTAATATACAGGTAGGTATTAGAATGAAGAATAGAGAAAATGATAGATAGAATGAAATATAAATAATCAATAGAAGAATTAGGAAGTAGAGAAATAGGTTTAAATACATAATTATACTTAACATTACCAACCCTCTCTCATAATTACCCTTACATTACCACATAATTACCCTTACATTACCACCCTTTCCTAACCTAATTACCCCCCCCCCAGGCACTAATGACAAGGCCGGTGGTGTCCAGTACGCCCTCAAATGGACTTCACCCCAAGCCGTCAAGGAAACATTGGTACCTCTCAAGGACGTTACATATCCTTACATGGGCTAATAATATCCTACGCTGATGATGATGATGATGATGATGATTAGTGGTGATGGTGGTGGTGGTGGTGACGACATTACGTTATGGATTTGTGGTGATGGTATGTATGTGTGCGTATACGTGTGTGTGTGTGTGTGTATGTATGTTTATTCCTACACTTGCCTAGTCTCCATACCCCAAAGAAATCACTTATGCCTTTCTTGCCAGCCAGTCAGTCAGTCAGTCAGCGGGTGAAACGCCTTGACTCGCTCTGCTCTAGGTCACCTGCAGCTATAAGTCACCTCACATTCCCTGTACATTTTTATTATTATTATTTTTTTCAATAGTGTGTGTGTGTGTGTGTCTCGGAAAATATATACTGCATGATTTGTTTTAAGGGAAAATTTTTGCATGGACACGAGAATCGGTATAAATATGACTATAAATATATATATAAAGTGTGGATCAATGAGTGTGTTTTTTTTTATTTACCTTATGTTAATTTATTATTGTTATTATTATTTTTTTGCATATTTGGTGTATTTATTTATTTATATATATCTAGTGTTTTATTTATTATTATTATTATTTTTTATTAATGTATTTCCTTCCTACAACGACACACTCTCACACTTCCTTCATGTTGTAAGACTTAAAAAAAAAACAACTATTAAATATCAAACCAAAACCCAAACATTATAATACTTTTTCTTCCCTTTCTGCAAGTCAAAATATCACTCAAACATTCTAACACTTCTTTTTAAACATATCTCTTCTGTTTTAACACACCTAAGCTAACCTAATCTAACCAAACCTAACTTAACCTAATCAAACCCTAACCTAACCTAACCTAACCTAAACATTATAAAACTTTTTCTTCCCTTTCTTCAGCAGTCAAAATCTCACTCAAACATTCTTCCATTCTAACATATTCTTAACATATATCTCTTCCTATTACCACTAAACACACAAGGACTGTTATCAAGGCTTATAGTAAGTCTTCACCTCCTTACTGACACTCAAACAGTAGTAGTAATAATAATAATAATCTTGACTCTCTACATATTATAACAGATTTTAGCTTAGAAATGTGATCCTATATTTGTGTTTCTCATTTCTGTGTTGTGGAAAGTTATACGTGTTGTTTTTTTTAGTCGTGTGTTGCTTGGTTCTGAGGTGCAATACTGTGTTTGTGTTGCCAGATTCTATGTTAATTAATGTGTTGTGTTGCAGAGTGCAGAAAGAAAGTGTAATTTGAGTGTGTTGCGTTAATTTTTTTGAACGGTTCATTTCAGTTTGGATTTTTACGTTGGGTTTTTGGGTCAGTTTACGCGACGGTTTGATTATTAATTTTTCGGAAGCGATTCTATGACAACAAACATGTGTGTAGGTGTAGAAAAAAAAAGTGTAATTGATTAACTAACCATCCTAACACCACACCTTCCTAACTCCACCACCTCTTCACCACACCTTCCTAACTAACACCACTTCTTCACCACACCTTACTAACTCACCACCTTCCTAACACCACTGCTTTACACTGTAGCCACACGTCATCACTATTAATACAATCATCACTACCACCAATGCAGGACACGTAGAGATGTAAGTGATTGCATTCCTACACTCACTCCTCCTACTACTCCTCCTCACTCAACTTGCAAACTGCCGATCAATACCTTCGATATAACCAGTACGTAAATGTGTCACTTGGTCGAGGGAAGCGCATAGAGGCTACAAAGATATGTACATACGCAGAAACATATATATTAGTGTGTATAGATGATGTGTGTGTGTGTGTGTGTGTGTGTGTGTGTGCAGCAGAGGTGGGCACTAATGCAAACATTTTCACAAACTATAACTTCGGCAAACACAGTTGTCTAGTTTAGTTTGCGTGTTTACTTCTGCAAATGCAAATATATATTGTCTACAAATTCTAAAGTTGTCGTTAGGATTTTGAACAGACAGACAAAGGTTAAAAGTGAGCTATAAAATCAATGATAACTTATAAAGATACTAATAAATACTAAATTAAATGGAATTCCTGTTTTACTAAATGAATTAATTGACTACACTACAAATTGCTCAAGACTTTAGTGTTGCAATTTTTACCGTGAAAATATCGCATAATTTGTTTGCATTTGCAGTTGTGGGAATGTAAACCACAATGAATTTCCACCCTTGTGTTAGTGTAAGGTGAGGTTGTATTTACCTAGTAGTAATATACAGGGAAAGAACTATACTCATACTATTCCATCTGTCTCTAAATCTACTACATATATATTATCCAGTTTGCTTTTGAAATCATGAATATTTCTTACATTAATCACTCCTGCATTGTCTATTCCAGTCTTGTATAGTAACGGGAAGTGTGTTTGCGGAGGTGTATAGTTTGTGTTTGGTGATGCCTAACTCTGGTGTTGACAGTGTTGATGCGATAATAAGTAGTAGAGGTGTAGTGCCTGTAACCATTGTTGTGACGCTGTGTTATGGTGCAACTCAACACCACGGAATACAGTGTTGCAAGGTTGTTAAGATACAGTGCAACAAATACAAATAGATAGCACTTTAGATATAAAAATAAGATGATATAATACAGGTTGACTATCAATATTTCAGTTCCATCAGTTTTCCGGCATGAATTTCAGAGTACAGTTTCAAATTTCCTGAGTTGGCACATCACTGTTTATGTTGATGTTTTAATGGCACTGTAACAAGAATTAGGTGTTTGCTCATGCCGGATTATTGATAGTCAACCTGTAATAATAATAACAACTCAACATTATAGCTTAGTACAGCACTGTATCTTGCCTTTACACCATCTACAGTGAGTTATATTCAGCTACAGTGCAACAGTGAACAGATAGATAGCATTTGAGTATAAAAATATATATATGATGATAATAATAACAATTTTTTGGGTACAGCACTGTATCTTGGCTTTCAACACCATATAACAGTGAAATATGATGAACTACAGTGCAACACAAGTAGATATAACACTTTAAGTATATATAAAGAGAGAATAATCACAGATAATTAACTTGCTTCCTTGAAATAGCACTTTTTCACCCCAAGAAACTTTACAGTGAAATATAAGGATTTACAGTGCAAGATAATGACCGCTAACACCATAATACAGTGAACTCTGCCAAGATACAGTGCAACAAGATAAATAGAAAGTTAACAATACAGTCGACTCTCAATTTAACAGACTAATGCTGATGGAACCCTGTCTGTTAGTGTGAAAAGTCTGTTGTTTGGTTAATCCTTACAGACTTCTACCTACGCACCTGCCTACCTACCGGACTTTCTTTTACACTAACCAACTTAAGTCCGGATCCGAGTTGATTGTCCGCTAGTAGACAGTTCGTTAAATGCGAAGTCCGTTAAATCGAGCGTCAACTGTATATATAAAAAAGAAATAAAGTGAAATATATGAAAAAACGAGCATAATAATAATAGTATGAAGCGTTGCCATCACTACTCTCAGGTAAAGTCACTGTTGGTCCGTCAGTGTTACCAACTCTCTCTGAGACTCACAACCTTAAACAACACTTCATAACAAGAGGCAAAAATAAATGCTTAAAAAAAAAAAAATAAATAAAAAAAAAATATATAGTTAGGGCTGCAAGAATACAATTAGTGTATTACCAATGGATTGAAAAAGGTGATTAAAAGGCTTAAGAGAAGGTGTGAGGAGTCTGGGAAGCACTAGGAAGAGAAAGCAACCGAAAGCTGAACGGAAAGAACGAGAGGCAGAGAAAGTTACTGAAAGCTAAAGAAAAAGAAAGAAAGAGGTAGAGAGAAAAGTTACTAATAGAGATAAAATGTTGGTAGTAGTAGTAGTGGTAGTGATGGTGGTGTAGTTAAGAAGAGAAGCTTAATTTTAATATAACCTCTAAGGGAAGATGTGAAAAGGTTTAAATAGAGTTGTTAATGTGTTGTGTGGAGGTTTGAAGGTTTGAAGGTATATAAAAGGGTTCCGTTAGGAAGTGTTTGGCTTAAAAGTTAAAGAAAAGGATTACAATTAGGTTAGAGGAAGTAAAAAGGACACTATAATTCATTTGTAGATAAAGTAAAGTGTGTCCGAATTAATTTTAAGGCAGAAAAATGGTTCAGAACTAGTTTGAAAGAGAGGAAAAGACACGAGTTAGTTTGAAAGAAAGGAGAGAAATAAATAAATAAAAGCTTATGTGGAATAAGGTTGGGAGCAGACGAGTGATTGTAGCGTTGGTGTGTGGCGGTGATGTGGCTTACCAAAGGTTTGCATGGTTTAGATGGTAAGCCGCACTGTGGTTGTGGCTGATTCCTGCCACAGTGTGGCCTGGCTTTGTGTGGAGGACCAGCACACACGAGTGACTGTGTTGCACTGTCTGCTCTCCAATCAGCCATTATGGAGTACAATTGTCCATGAGTCTGACAGCCTCAATGAAGGTAATGGTGCATCCATATTGCTTTCTGTCTTTCACAATGACGACAGCGGAGGCACAGTGGTGTGGCTCTGTCCATACACACAGACCACTCAGTGGTGTAGTGTAGTCAGGACACAGACCACTTAAACGCAACACAGAGTCGCTCGTCTGCTCCCGGCCTGAGAGTTTTGAAAGGAGACAAATTTTCCTTGGCATTAAAAAAAAATAAAAAAAATAAATAGAAAGATATTATGAAAAGAGACAAAACATTGAAGAAATATATTAGTTGTGAAATATTAAAGTATTCAATTGGAGTGCCACCTCACCTCACATCACATCACCTCAATCCACACACGGCACTGACCACACGGGGAGGCAAGGTGGCAGGCGCATGTTAGGTCACGGAAGGTCGAGTCAGGTCACAACGCACACGAATGACCTTATCCCACAGCTGACCCGACCTTACGAGGGATGAATAAATAAATAAATGAATAACTTGACCTAGAGTGAATCAGTCCTGTCTGTCTTCCAATAGCAAAGTGTTTAAACAAAGAAGAATAATAAGAAGGAATAATAATAGTAATAATAATAATAGTAGTAATAGTAATAGTGGTTGTAAGTATATATAGATGACATAGACTATATATATATAAGCGAATGGAAGGTAAATAAATATATATTATACACACACACCTAAAGTTCCCTTCACCTTATACACCTCATAGCCTGTATATTTTGTGTAAGTTTAGTGTAATAATGGTGTTGTCTCTGTGTCGTGTGTGTGTGTGTATGTGAGTCTGTGTGCTTGTACGTGAGTATGTGTGTGTGTGTGTGTGTGTATACGTGTGTTTGTGTTGCTTTCACCCACACTGCCACTCGACCAAACACCGTGTGGAGAAAAAGTACATAAATGGTTCAAAAAGGCTGCGTGTTGTGTGTTTTTTTAACCCTCACGGCAAGATGGAATGATAATGATGATGATGATGACAATGATTTAGATGACTTTTCCTATCCATATGAAGATGATAATGATGATGGTCTAGACGGCTTTTTCTATTCGTCTTTCTATCCTAAAGCTGAGATAATAAGGATGGATGGTTTAAATAATTGTTAATATCCTTTTTTCAACCTTACAGACAAGATAGGATGATGTGGATAGGTGAGGCTGCTTCCCTATCCATTTTTATATCTTACAGCTGAAGTGATATGGATAGATGGGTTAAATAGTTACTTATATACATTTTTTTTCCGACCCAGAGGAATGATAAGATAATGTGGATGTTTTTAATTCTTTCCTATGACACTTTATGTATAGTATTTTCTCTATACAATGAGGAGATGGATAGTAAGTATAGGCGCATTTTCGTGAGCAAAAATACCAACCTAACTTGACTTATTTTGCTTTGGCTTGACAAGAGTAATTTTCGTGAGAGCTGGAGAGGCAAGTCTAAGCAAGCGTGGGTTGACTTTTAACCAACCAAAGTCAACCCAGCTGTGCGGGAACTTTGCTCTCGCTTGGCTATCACTTGCTGATTTAAATATGGCGTTCACATCGAGAAATACTGTCTCATCAGATATGAGTCCATCCAAACGTAAGTATTATTGAAGATTAAGGTTTTAAATGAGTTGAAATAAGTGTTTGAGGTTGGAGGGGAGACGTACATCATATTAAAATAGCCGAGATATCATTATTTAAGAGGACGAAGGAGTTGAGAGCAGGCCGGGCTGTTTTCGCGATGGCATCAATCCAGAGCAACCCGAAGGAACATCAATCAAATCTAGCTTGATAACAAAATCGCCTTACATGTTCTTCTCTTCCTTGCTAATGATCAATGTGTTTAGTGAAGGGAGATGAAAAGGATGGATGTAAGAGTTAGTTCAATATTGGATCATCGTGTCGAGTTAATGATTGTTCAGTTTTAGTCGTGAATCTGTTTTCATATCTTTATTTTTTACAGTTTATTTACATTGAGGTTTGCAGTTTGACTTTGTTCATTATAAGACCGAGAATTTTAATGGTGATAAATAAATTGCAGTTTAATATTTTTGATGCATTAACAAAACTGTGTCATAATTGATGATATTAATTTTCACTCAATAATTAGACTAAAATTAAAATAATGGTAATAAATGAATCACAATGAATTTTCACTTCTAAAATAAATAAATAAATAATATATATAATCACAATATAATAAATCACAATATATAATGAAAGACAAAATCACTAACCAACCCAACTATTTACAATCATTTTAACATTAACCATAAAATTACGAATATATTTACAACAGATTACAGTCTTTTTCTCTCTTTTTTTTATAATCTCCCGTAACTTGCGAACATGAAATTTACTGACGTCTAATTAAAGCACATCTAATCTTGTCTTAAATAAATGTAAACTCACAAAATATTTACGAAACTCAAAAAACGGCTCAAAAATCTTTCTAAATATTTACGTCAACTCACAAAATTTTTACGAGAGATTTAAAAAGAAATTCTCACGTCACAGGAAGAAAAAAAATTGAGTCTTTTTTACAGAACACAAAACCTGAGAATTTTTTGTGTGAATAAGACGAAGGAATGATGATTAGAAGAAGGGAAGATAAAGGAGGAACAGGGAAGGAATGCTTGATAATGATGGAATAAAGACAATAAATGAATAAAGAAGAAAACATAAGAAAAGAATGAACAGAAATAAAAATAATAAATAGATTGACTGATGTGAAAAAAGACAAATCAACACTAATATATTAAAGAAAATAATATAAAAAAAATTAAAGCTCCTTCCTTCCATTCTTCCTCCTCTTTTCCTTCCTTCCTTCCTTCTCCTTTTCCCTCCATCTTTCCTTCCTTCCTCCCTCTCTCTCTCTCTCCCTCCCTCTCTCCCTCCTTCCTTCCTCCCATTCCTTCTCTACCAAACAAAAAAAAATCAAAATCTACAACAAAACACAACACAACACTACCATACATTCTCCACACTCCTTCCTCCTCTTCTTCCTCCTCCTCCTCTTCTTCCTCCTCCTCCTCTTCCTCCTCTATCTTGCAAACTGTGGTATAGGGAGCTGCAGTCCTTCCCTCGCCTCAAAGAAGGTATAGGAGAGTGTGATAATGTCTATATTCTCCATCTTGGGATCATCAGCGAATTCTGGGTCGATGTAGAAGAATACTGGCATGTGGACCTGAGAGAGAGAGAGAGAGAGAGAGAGAGAGAGAGAGAGAGAGAGAGATAAAAATGTAAATAAATATATAATAACCACACACATACATACATACATATAAACACACACACACACACACACAAACACATAAATACAAAAATATAAACACACAAAACAGAGAGAATAATAATAAAAAATAAAGAGAATTAGATATAAAAATGTAAATAAATAAATAACTACACACACACACACACACACGTACTTCTTCATGGGGGTTGAGTTGCTGTTCCTCGAAGCAGAAACATTGTATTTTATTGAAGTATTGCCCGGCATCGAACGGCACCACATTGTACGTAGACACTCCAATCACCGGCCGGTCTGTGGGGTTACGTGCCGAGTAGAAGGCCAAGGCTGTCTCTCCGGGGTGGATCTGAGAAGCAGGAAGTAGTGGTAGTTATACGTTAGGTGAGGTGAGGTTAGGTTAGATTAGGTTAGGTTAGGTTAGGTGCTAGTGTGTTGGTATTATGATTGGTTTTTTTTGTATGTTTTGACTACTGTTATTATTGTTTGATTCTATTTTCTCTCACGCACACACACCTGCACCTCCCTTTCCCCTCCCCTACACACCTCCCTTACACACACCTGCACCTCCCTTTCCCTCCCCTACACACCTTTCCTTTCCCTTCCTTACACACCTGCACTTCCCTTTGCTCGGGTCTGAAGTTCCATGTCATTGATGCGGCGGTGTCTGCGTTGAACCTGACCTTCAACACTCTATCCGGCACTGTCTCCATGGTGCCAACGCGCTCGGCATCGTGGCCGGCCTGGGTGGTGCCTCCATAGCTGTAGGCCTGAAGGAAGGGAGGAGGTGGGGGTAATGCAGGGAGAACAGGGTTGGGTCCAAGTAAAAGTACCTGGATATTTTTCAAGTACAAGTACAAGTACAGTCACTTTAAAGGATTACAAATGATTACAAAGAATAACTAACACACACACAAAAAAAAACTAAGATAAATAAACAAATAGATAACAATTATAATAATAAGGCACAGCTTACAGGTACGGCTGCCGTATCCTCATAGTGCTCGCTTATAGATACGGCACGTGCCTAACTTTTGGGTAAAAAGCTTATATAACTGAACCTAACCAAACATAACCTAACATAATCAACCTAACCTAACTTGATAAATGCTTTACCAGGTAAATAATAAGGCACAGTCTGTAGGAATATCGGATTATTCTGTTGATAACTTTCTAAGTGTTTTTGAAACTCTTTGTACAATGAAAATGTTGAATTTAATGTGAACACGGTGGGTGACGCTGGCGCTGCCATACCAATAGCGGGTATGGCTGCCGTATCTGTAAGTACTTAAAAAATAACACTAATGAAAGATTACACAAACACTCGATATGATTACACAACACACACACAACACAACATAACATAACACAACACTAACTCACCTGACAAAATATTCTATACAGCGGCACAGCAGCGTAACTCATACCTAAAGTTAACACTCCGAGGGCAGCGACGTAGTATAAAGTTGACCTCGTGCCCTGCCCTGCCCCACCTGACCTTTGACCCCCCCCAGCCCCTTGACCCTGCACCTGTCTCATTAACACCACATCACAGGTAAGGTTACGAGAACACGTTAAATTAGGCACCGTAAATCCTTTTAAAATTTCCTTCCTACAACTTGATGATATATTATAACTTTCACTCCTTGTATAACTTATGTTCATGTTATTTCTGTGTTGTAACAGTCGCCATATTGTTCTTGCTGTGGTCGTTGTGGTGGTGTTATGGCAGAACAGTGATGTGGTTCTGCTTATAAGGTACATTGTAGTGTGTTATTCAATCCCTAATGTCACCCCTGTAGACTGACTTTCTTCCTCCTCCTCTTCTTGTGACTACCATGTGTTACGTCAATCTGTTTACATCATGTTCATGGCGGGAAAGTCTTTACAACGGCACACTTTACACCACCATCCCTTCCCTTCCCCTTTATAAACCTTGCCTAATATAAAGTACATATTCACGGGCGTGGGTGTATCAGTGGGTGGTGAGGGCGTGTGGGGGCAAGGGGCGGGATCTGTTTTGGTTATCTGTCTCGTTTTTTTTAGGTATTTTTTAGTTTCTGTTGATAAGTTTAACTCGAAAAACACTCTTGATGCAGTCTTATGATGATTGACTGACTGACTGACTGATTGATTAATTGATTGATTGATTGACTGACTGACTGACTGGCTGGCTGGCTGACTGACTGACTGACTGATGTATTTTTTCTCTCCATCTACAAAACACTGAAAAAGGAGGAAGAATATTCAGATTTTGATGAATAATGCGCAGGACACTAGTTATTTTAGTGCATATATCAAGCATTTATTTATAAAGTTAGCTGTTAGGGGGGCGGGGGGGGGAGCACTGGGTGGGTAGGGAAGGGAGAGAAGGAAAGTGGGAAGGAGTGAAGGAAGAAAGGAAAGAGAAGGAAGAGTGTGGATAGATAATTTTCTGAGGAAGAGACGAAGGAAGAAATCTAATATATAATAGTCAAATTCTGTGTGTGTATGTGTCTGTTAACAGTAAAACCTATCTATATGTGGTCGGATTGAATTGAAACTTGGAGGGGATACTCAGTGGGATCCCCTTTGTGCCTTCCACATTATTATTATTTTTTCTTCTCCTCCGGGCAACTCCGGGTTTCTGTTATGTTCGCGGGCTATGCCTATCTAAATGTGGTTCGATCGAGCAACGCCGGATACTCTGCTAGTTGTTGATAAAGATGAATAGAAGAAAGGGAGGGAAGGAACGGAGGGAGGGAACGAGGGAGGGAACGAGGGAGGGATAACTATCGCTTGTTAGGGGGGGAGGAGGAGGTGGGAAGGAGGGAGGAGAGGGGCGATAACAAGCATTTAAGTAATTCCAAAGTTACTTAAATAAATACACCATAAAAAGTATATTATAAGTATATTGAATTGTATACTTCAACATTATCATTACCGTGGACACAAGAACAAGAAAATAGGAGAAAGAAAAGGAAGAAGAGGAGGAGGAGGGAAGGAGAGAATTAACAGATGAAGAGAGAGAGAAATCCAGGTAACCCATAATTCCTTACATACAGGTAACTCCCACGGTAATTAGACACACGCACCAGGTAAACACAGGTACACACACACAACCTAACAACCGGATAACGAGCTAATTGCTTGTTAACCTAACCTTGACGTACAAAAACATACTACAAAACCAAACTTATTACGTAAACACATAATAAATCATGTAGTAAGAATATATTAATACACTTATACTTACTATATCTATACTTGGGGCAGATAGGAGAGCAGCACTACACACCCTTCCTCTATGGCAGCCAACAGGGCACTGAAGGCTTGGACTTGGACTTGGACGGGGTAGTGAAACAAAAAAGAAGTCGACGTTTGGTTCCAATAATTACAATTCCCTTTTTCTTTCATATTTTCACTTTTATTCCCTTCCAACAACTCTTCAAGGGTATTTTAAAGTAACATTTCATTCCTTTTATTAATTTATTATACATAAAACATACATAAAGAAGTGGAAGATGCGTATGGGAATAAAAAGTACAATGTAACGTAAATTTGATAATAATTTGACCGAATTACTGAAGAAAATAAATAATTGAAACTGAAGAAAATAATTGAAAGAAAACGTAATTGACTGACTGACTGACTTACTGATTGACTGACTGACCGATTAGAGAGAGAGAGAGAGAGAGAGAGAGAGAGAGAGAGAGAGAGAGAGAGAGAGAGAGAGAGAGAGAGAGAGAGAGAGAGAGAGAGAGAGAGAGAGAGAGAGAGATAAAAAGAAAAAAAATACATATAACACAATATAAAAATGAAAGAAACACAAAAAAACTTTCTCACATTATTTCACATTCGCTCTAATTAAACAATTTCTCCGCGAATATGAACGCGACCTGAATTAGGCCTCTGTCCATTCCTAAACACATTCCTTTGACCTTGAAACTCAACATCATAATTCCTCCTATTTATCACCGATTGTCTCCTCTCTATTCTCTCTCTCCTTTCTTGCTCCATTCTTATCTCTTCTGCCTCTCTTCTTATCCCTCCTTCCTCTCTTGGTAACTGTGCTTCTTCTTGTGGTCTTCCTACTTGCCCTCTTCTTATTACTTCTTCCTCTCTTGGTTTCAATTCTGCCTCCCTTCTTATCTCTTCTTCCTCTCTCAGTATCAGTTCTTCTTCTCTTCTTATCTCTTCTTCCCTCCTTAGTTTCAGTTCTTCCTCTCTTCTTATCAGTTCTTCCTCTTGTGGTGTCAATTTTCTCTCTCTTGGTAACACTGATGCCTCTTGTGGTCTCCCTACTTGCCCTCTTCTTATCAATTCTTCCTCTCTTGGTATCAATTCTGCCTCCCTTCTTATCGCTTCTTCCTCTCTCAGTATCAGTTCTTCTTCTCTTCTTATCTCTTCTTCCCTCCTTAGTTTCAGTTCTTCCTCTCTTCTTATCAGTTCTTCCGCCCTTCGTAACTCTTCTTCCTCTTGTGGTGTCAATTTTCTCTCTCTTGGTAACACTGATGCCTCTTGTGGTCTCCCTTCTTCCTCCCTTCTTATCAATTCTTCCTCTCTTGGTATCAATTCTGCCTCCCTTCTTATCGCTTCTTCCTCTCTTCTTTTCAATTCTTCCTCTCTCAGTATCAGTTCTTCTTCTCTTCTTATATCTTCTTCCCTCCTTAGTTTCAGTTCTTCCTCTCTTCTTATCAGTTCTTCCGCCCTTAGTAACTCTTCTTCCTCTTGTGGTGTCAATTTTCTCTCTCTTGGTAATACTACTGCCTCTTGTGGTCTCCCTACTTGCCCTCTTCTTATCAATTCTTCCTCTCTTGGTATCAATTCTGCCTCCCTTCTTATCGCTTCTTCCTCTCTTCTTTTCAATTCTTCCTCTCTCAGTATCAGTTCTTCTTCTCTTCTTATCTCTTCTTCCCTCCTTAGTTTCAGTTCTTCCTCTCTTCTTATCAGTTCTTCCGCCTTTCGTAACTCTTCTTCCTCTTGTGGTGTCAGTTCTTCCTTCCCTTGCACCTGTTCTTTCTCTATTGGTAACACTACTGCCTCTTGTGGTCTTCCTTCTTGCTCCCTTCTTATCAATTCTTCCTCTCTTGGTTTCAATGCTTCCTCCCTTCGTTTAAGTACTTCCTCCCTTCTTATCAGTTCTTCCTCTCTTCTTATGTCTTCTTCCTTCCTCCGTTTCAATTCTTCCTCTCTCCGTACTCCTTCTTCCTCTTGTGGTCTCCCTACTTTCTCACTTTGTATCCTTCCTTCCTCTCTTCTTATCGCTTCTTCCTCTCTCCGTATCTCTCCTTCCTCTTTTACTATCTCTCCTTCCTCTCCTGGTAACGCTGCTGCCTTCTTTCGTCTCAATTCTCCCTTCCTTCTTATCAATTCTTCCTTCCTTCTTTTCAATTCTACCTCTCTTCGTATCAGTTCTTCCGCTCTTCTTATCTCTTCTTCCTTCCTTCGTTTCAATTCTTCCTCTCTCCGTATCAGTTCTTCCTCTTCTGGTGTCAGTTCTTCCTGCCTTCGTATCCCTCTTTTCTTTCTTGGTAACACTTCTTCCTCTCTTGGTTTCTCTTCTTCCTCAATTCCTCTCCCTACTTCCTCCACCCTTTTTCTCCCTCTCTTCTCCCCTTTCCTTCTTCCTAAGGGCGCGTACGAACCCAAGGGCGCCATCAAAGGGTTGGAGACAGAACGTGTATTGAACATGTAGGGTTGGAGGGGGGGGGAGGGAGGGGGGGCGAGGGGGCGGATGCGAGAGGTCAAGAATCGAGGGTAATATCGCCTTCTCTTGACTCTTGGTACTCTTGAATGCCCTAAGTCACCTCCTCTTAAGGGTGACTTACGAAGTGACTTAAAGAAGGGAGATTTAGGGAAAGGGATGAGGCTAGGGTAAAAATTGTGAGGTTTTAGGGATTTTTCTGTGTTTTTAGGGAATTTTTTTAGTGTTGGTGTTGATTTTAGGTTTGTTTGGGGTATTTTTTGTTGTTTTGTTGTTGTTGTTGTTGTTTCGTTGTTGTTGTTGTTGTTTATTTCCCTTTTATTGTTGCTGGTTTCACTTTCATTATTATTATCATCATTGTCGATAATTACTAATACGTTGTTGTTGTTGTTGTTGTCACTGTTATCAATTCTTTCTTCTTCTTCTTTGTTTTCATTATTATCATTATTATTATTATTATTATCATTTTTGTTATCATTCTCCTCCTTATCTATATCATCATCAATTATTGTTATCTCCTCTTTACTAATATTCTTGTTATCATTATTATTGATTATTACTATTGCTTTTTCTTCCTCCTCCTTTTCCCTTTCTTCTTCTTCTATTACTAATATTTTCTCTGTCTCTTCCTCTTCTTCTTCTTCTTCCTCCCTTTCTTGTACTTGTTGTTCAACTTGTTCTTTTACTTCTTCTTCTTCTTCTTTATCATCTTTTCTTTCTTCTTCTCCTACGATAATTACTTCTTCTTCTTCTCCTCTTCCTTCTTCTTCTTCTTCTTCTTCCTCCTTCACTTCTTCTTCTCCTCTTCCTTCTTCTTCTTCTAATACAATTACTTCTTCCTCCTCCTCCTCTTCCTTCACCTCTTCTTCTTCTATTTCGCTATTCTTATCATCATTGTGCCTATCACCATCTTCGTAATGATGATAATGATAATCACCATCATTATCAATTATTAAGATTCCATCATCATCATCATCATCATCATCATCATTATCATCATTAATAAATAGTATCACTTCCTCTTCACTAATTGGCTCGTGGGAGAGGTAGACGAATTCTGATTGGGTGATTAGGGGAGGTAATGATTGGGTGATTAGAGAAGGTTCTGATTGGATGATTAGAGAAGGTTCTGATTCGTCGAGACGCCGTTCTGATTGGATGATTAGGGGAGATACGGATTGATAAAATATTGGTTCTTCTGATTGGTCAACGAGAGTCCGTTCTGATTGGCTGATTAGTGAAGGTCTTGATTGGGGAAATAACGGTTCTTCTGATTGGTCAACGCGAGGCTGTTCTGATTGGTTGATTAGGAAATGTTCTAATTGGTGGAATAACGGCTCATCTGATAGGTTGATTGTGGAATGTACTGATTGGTCGAGAGGGTGTTCTGATTGGGTGATTAGGAAAGGTTCTGATTGGCGGGAAATATGTCTCTTAGATTGGAAGGACAGGGACGATTGTGATTGGTGGAGGGAGGGCGTGTGTGATTGGATGATTAACGAGGAGCCGAGGTGATTGGAGGGCGTGTGGGCGATAATGCCAGGTGGGCGGAGCTTATCGGTGGGTAGGCGTGGCGGTGGGAGGAGTTTATAAGTAGGTGGGCGGAGTTTATCAGTGAGTGGGCGGAGTTTGTCAGTGGGTGGGTGGGGATGTGGGCCGAGCGTGTTTGTGGGCGGGCCTGGCACCCATTTTGAGGTATAGATGGGCGTGGCATCAGGCAGCCAGCGTGGGATGAAGGGTGGGCGTGGCACGTTGTGGGCGTGGTCAGGCACACCCCCAGGACCCCTCCAGCGGTAGGAGCGTGAGCGGAGGGGGGAGTGTGGGGCGGCGGACACACCCACGACGCCCACACACAACCACGCCCACGCTATGTGAATCTGTAGAAGGTGATATGGAGGTTAGTGATTGAAGGAAAGATGGGTGGTGGGTGCGCGTGGCATGGGCGTGGCATGGGCGTGGCGTGGGCGTGGGCATGGGCATGGGCGTGGGTTGAAGTCCTACAAGTGTGAGTAAGAAGATTCTCCATCCAGGGTGTTGGTTACGACCCCGCCTGTCGCCACGCCCACGCCCCCACCCTTGGTCCCGTGGGTGTGGGCGTGGGTGGAGGGCGGGATGGGCGTCTTGATAGCAGGGCGGGTCACTGGTAGGCGTGGCTTGACCCTGACCGTGGTGGGCGGGGCTAAGTCATTTCCCTTGGGCGGACCGAAGCCGGATGGGCGGTGGGCGGGTCTAGCCTGGGCGTGGTGGTGGGCGTGGGCGGAGGGCGGCGTGGTGGGCACCCATAGAGCCGTGTAGGTGGGGTCCCTGTCCGGCACCCACCTAGGGATGAGAAGTGGGCGTGGTGGGTGGGAGCGTGGGTTGTAGAAGGCGTGTCCTTGCCCCGCCCACGTGTACTGTCTGCTGGGTCCCGCTGGCATCACCACCACGCCCACGCCTGCACCGCCCACACCTGCCCCGCCCACTCCACCCCCGCTAAAATAAGACCCGCCCACGTCTGCCACGCCCACAGCCACCACCACCACCACCACCAATGTCTGAAACACCAAATAATCAGACAAAGAGAGAGAGAGAGAGAGAGAGAGAGAGAGAGAGAGAGAGAGAGAGAGAGAGAGAGAGAGAGAGAGAGAGAGAGAGTTATTTGCAATCTACTTTCACATTTACTGTTTGCAAATGACGAGAATTGATGAAAAAAGATAATGTAAGAAAAATTGATAAAACATAATAATAATAATAATAATAATAATAATAATAATAATAATAATAATAATAATAATAATAATAATAATAATAATAATAATAATGATAATAATAATAATAATAATAATAATAATAATAATAATAATAATAATAATAATAATAATAATAATAATGATAATAATAATAATAATAAAACAATAATAATAATAATAATGATAATGATAATGATAACCAGGAAGTATTCATTACGTACACGCACACACTTACACACACACATTAGAAACTTACATATGTGTGTGTGTGTGTGTGTGTGTGTAAATAATACCTTCTGTTCCTCAAAGATTAAAGAAAGTAATAACACGTCTTGAGAAAGGGAGATAGTAGTTCTAATTCTCTCTCTCTCTTTTTTTTATAATTTTTTTTATTTAAACCTATATAGATTATTTGGCCCAAAGGTGAACTGTCGTGTTCTGTCTATTATAAGGGCAATGTCTCTCTCTCTCTCTTACTTTACACTGAGAGAGAGAGAGAGAGAGAGAGAGAGAGAGAGAGAGAGAGAGAGAGAGAGAGAGAGAGAGAGAGAGAGAGAGAGAGAGAGAGAGAGAGATAGGGGGGCCATCTAGAGGTCAAGAATCTGGCTGAAGGTATGTATGAGAGAGAGAGAGAGAGAGAGAGAGAGAGAGAGAGAGAGAGAGAGAGAGAGAGAGAGAGAGAGAGAGAGAGAGAGAGAGAGAGAGAGAGAGAGAGAGAGAGAGAGAGAGAGAGAGAGAGAGACCATAACATCTACTAAGGTATCTGCTGCACTACATACTACTACAAGGACACTAAGAGTTACAACACAGGATAGAACAGAACAAGGCTCCCTCCCCACCCTCCTCTCCCTCCGGCAACATGACAGGAAGAAAAACCAGATAGAAGGGAACACCATGACCTTGTACACAACATGACCACTAGTGATGGTGAGAGAGAGAGAGAGAGAGAGAGAGAGAGAGAGAGAGAGAGAGAGAGAGAGAGAGAGAGAGAGAGAGAGAGAGAGAGAGAGAGAGAGAGAGAACATCTGAAGGTTAAGAATCTGCCTGAGGGTATGTATGAGAGAGAGAGAGAGAGAGAGAGAGAGAGAGAGAGAGAGAGAGAGAGAGAGAGAGAGAGAGAGAGAGAGAGAGAGAGAGAGAGAGAGAGTGGTACAGTTACGTAGGAAAATAGAGAATGCAAACTGGATCTGAAGGTGAGTTCCTCCAATAAGGGAGAGAAAGTCTGTAACAGGAAGGAGGGACGGAGAGAAAAAGGGAGGCAGGGAGGGAATTAGGGAGGCAGGGAGGGAAAAAGGGAGGCAGGGAGGGAAAAAGGGAGGCAGGAAGGGAAGGAAAAGGGAAGGGAAAAAGAGAGGGAGGGAGGGAGGGAGGGAAAAAGAGAGAGAGGGAGGGAGGAAGGGAGAGAAAAAAGGTAGGTAAGGGGGTGAAGAAAGCTTTTTTCTCTCTCTCTCTCTCTCTCTCTCTCTCTCTCTCTCTCTTCCTGTTTATTATTTATTTATTTATTTTTTTGCTTTTAATAATAATAATAAAAAAAATAAATATCCAAGTTTCTTTTCATATAATAATAATTTTTTTTTCACGTTTTTTTTGAGATATTGATTTCCAAATAATTCTGAGTCGTAAAATTGGCGCCAAAATTGAGGTTTGGAGAGAGATATTTCATTATTATTGAACGAAAATATATTGTGGTTTTATTTGATTATATATTGTAAGAAATTCAATGATCTTTTGTTTTAGGTTACAATGGCAGGCAAGAATGTGTGTGTGTGTGTGTGTGTGTGTGTGTGTGTGTGTGTGTGTGTGTGTGTGTGTGTGTGTGTGTTGGGGTGGGGGGGTGGGGTGGGGAGGAGCCTTCTACTTTACTATCCTATCTCTATTACACCAAACAGCCTTTATTATGTATGTATGTATGTATGTATGTATGTATGTATGTATGTATGTATGTATGTATGCATGTATGTATGTATGTTTGTATGTACTATTACGAGTATACTAAATAAAACAGAATAAAACACACACACACACACACACACACACACACACACACACACGTACAACATACATACAACAAATAAATCAAATGAATAAATGAACAAAGACATTTTTTTCCAAGAATTATATATATAAGAAAAATAAAATAAAATAAAATAAAATAAAATAAAATAAAATAAAAAAATAAAATAAAATAAAATAAAATTCTAAGAAAATAAAAAATATAAAGTTTCCTAATTCAGCTCCTACTACCTCCCCCCTCCCCCCCCTCAACACACACACACACACACACACACACACGCACACACACACGCATACATATATTTCCTCCTTTCTCTCCTCTTTCTCTTCCCATCATTATAAAACTGAATATATTTTCTCTCTCTCTCTCTCTCTCTCCCCCCCCCTCTCTCTCTCTCTCTCTCCGTTTCTCCACCTCAAGCAAAACACATGACACACAAATGACATTGTGTGTGTGTGTGTGTGTGTGTGTGTGTGTGTGGAGAAACAGAGAAGAAACAAAATTAGTATGTTTAGGATTTGCACACACACACACACACACACACACACACACGTACACACACACAACTGATGTATCAAATAAGTACCACTACAATAACAACTACTACAACAACAACTACTACTACAACAATAACTACTACTACTACTACTACTACTACTACCACTTAATTGTATATCACTTACTTACCTTCAACATAACAATTGCGTGTGAGAGATAGCTCAATGCAACACACAACCTTCCTCTGCAACACCTGAACGTAAAGTGAAGAGAGAACAGGTAACCTCACTACTTATATAAGGTGTGGTCTCTCTCGCTCTCTCTCTCTCTCTCTCTCTCTCTCTCTCTCTCTCTCTCTCTCTCTCTCTCTCTCTCTCTCTCTCTCTCTCTGTGTCTTTGTGTGGATGTGTTTAGAAATAAAAGTAACGGGTTGAATAAAGAGAGAGAGAAGAATGTGATAAAGAGAGAGAGAGAGAGAGAGAGAGAGAGAGAGAGAGAGAGAGAGAGAGGAGAGAGAGAGAGAGAGAGAGAGAGAGAGAGAGAGAGAGAGAGAGAGAGAGAGAACAAAAAGAAAGAAAGAATGAAAGACAACAATGCAATCGATAAACTAACAAACAAACAGGTTTATTATGTTGATTAGATAACTTGATGTGTGTGTGTGTGTGTGTGTGTGTGTGTGTGTGTGTGTGTGTGTGTGTGTGTGTGTGTGTGTGGGGAAGTAAGTAGGTAGATAGGTGAATGAAGACAAAAAACACACACAAACAAAAAAATAAATCACACACATAAACACACACACACACACACACACACACACACACATAAACACACACACACACACACACACACACACACACACCGGAACTGGGTCCGGTACTGAGGTTGAGATGGCACTAACTTTCCTACCTCCGGGGCAGGACAGTTTCCTGCAGAGGAGGAGGAGGAGGAGGAGGAGGAGGAGGAGGAGGAGGAGGAGAACAAAGGAAGAATACACATCAACACTTCTATTACTCACTAAGGTATGTATCTAGTATAAAAGGAGGAGGAGGAGGAGGAGGAAGAGGAGGAGGAGGAGGAGGAGGAGGAGGAGGAGGAGGAGGAGGAAAAAGGAAAGAAGGAAGGAAAGAGGATTACATGACATAAACAAAGAGATCACCATTTCTTCTTCCCCTCCCTTTCCTCCTCCTCCTCCTCCCCCTCCCTTTCCTCCTCCTCTTTCCTTCCTTCCTTCCGTGACAAGCTTTCTACCGGAAGTTTGAGGCCACCAAGATCAAGGTCGATGGAGGAGGAGGAGGAGGAGGAGGAGGAGGAGGAGGAGGAGGAGGAGGCTGGCTGTAAAATATTTCCCGATCATAAATTACACTTTTTTTCCCTCTCTCTCTCTGTTAAGTTATCATTTTTTTCCTGATCTTCCTTCCTTTATTTGAATTTTCCTTCTAATTCCTGTACGTTATCTTATGTATTATCTTCTATCTCTTATTTTTATTTATTCACCTTTTCACTCTTTCCTTCTTCCTTCCTTCATTCCCTTTCTTCCATCTATCTTTCTTCTTACTTGTATTCGTGTTTTGCCTCTTCCTCTTCTTATTCCTCCATTTACTAACCTTTTACACACACACACCACACACACACACACCACACACACACACATACACACGTACACACTATCAGCTTTGTTTTGATAAAGGTAGAGATAGCTGTGTGAGATAGACCTTCTCTCTCTATCTTTCTCTATCTCTCTCTCATGTGCCTTGTGCTTACTTGTGCTTCCACCCGCTGTGCATTCCCGCCCACCTGTTCATCAAGACCCATATCACGCCCACACAGGTAAGAATACACCTGTAATCAACTATAATAGGTAATAATACACCTGTAATTAAGTATAACAGGTTAACACACACCTGAAAGTTACCCCAAAGAAACCTTGAATTCATAAACATAACTTCCTTTTCCCACAAAAACATTTACCCTTTGATACTTATAAAAAACACACTTTCTTTTTTCATAACCCACATACATACAGGTTTCTCTCCCTCCTTCAGCTAAATACACTAAAAAATTCCCCCATAGAAACCCATACACACACACACACACACACACATACATACATCTACCCTTCTTAGCTATTTTCTAACCATACAAGTTTTAAACACATACATCTACCTATCTACCCCTTCTTCAGCTATTTTCTATACATACATACATCTATTTCTTCTTCAGCGTAGGTAAATGGCAGAGGCTTTACCAGAAGAAGGCTGTGAGGTGTCCCTGAGTGTGTATGAAGAGCCTTGGGAGTCCGCCGTGACCTGCGCTGTGTGTCTGAAGGAGTTTGATGCAGAGTTCAGACGTCCTCTCCTCCTACCTAACTGCGGTCATACTTTCTGCAGGACTTGTGTGAAGGCTCTGGCGTGTCAAGACGATGGTGTGGTGTGCCCTTCTTGCAGGTGTGTGTGTGTGTGTGTGTGTGTGTGTCTATCTAGTTATAGTATACATGGGCCTGAGCTACACTCGTCTGGTCCCCTCTCCCTATCTATATTTGTTTAGTTTTTTCTCCTTCATAGTGTGTGTGTGTGTGTGTGTGTGTGTGTGGTTAATATTGTAAGGTAAATATATTAGAGTAAATTTTATTGGGTAACTTAAGTAAATATTCGTGTTTAATGGCTGACTTACGTAAATAATAAGAGTAATTTTAATGGGTAACTTAAGTAAATATTAGTGTTTAATGGCTGACTTACGTAAATAATAAGAGTAATTTTAATGGGTAACTTAAGTAAATATTAGTGTTTAATGGCTGACTTACGTAAATAATAAGAGTAATTTTAATGGGATAACTTAAATATTCTGACACATTTTTTTTCCCCTCTCCCTTCCAGACACCACTATAATCAAAAAGAAATTGATGATTTTCCCATTAATTTCAACATTCAAGTTTTGGCTTCAAGTGGCAGGAGTCAATTGCAGGTGAGAGAGAGAGAGAGAGAGAGAGAGAGAGAGAGAGAGAGAGAGAGAGAGAGAGAGAGAGAGAGAGAGAGAGAGAGAGAGAGAGAGAGAGAGAGAGAGAGAGATTAATAGAAAGTAAAAAAAAATAAGCATACATAAAAAGAATAACAGTAAAAAAAAATATATATACGTGAAAAATGTATAAATAGAAAAAAGAAAACAAGAAAATCATATTAAAAAAAGAAAGAAAACGGTAGAGTAACACAAAAAACGGAGCTATTTAACCCCTAACTTATCTAATTCCCTTCCTCCGTCAGCCACCCACAGCAATTGACTGCCAGGATCACGGCGTTCGCTTTGCCTTCTGGTGCCGATCCTGTGAAGTGCCAGCGTGTGGGGAGTGTCTATTTGACGGCCACCCACGCCCATCCCACACCATCTGCCGCATCCAAGAGGTAGTTAAGGAGGTAAGACAAGTAGGAGAATGATAATAACTACTACTACAACAACTACACTACTACTACTACTACTACTACTACTACTACTACTACTACTACTACTAAGACAATTCAATACATCATTCTAGGTGAAGTCTCGCGCTGAGGAACTAGTGAAGGAGAGCGGGGAGGAGACTGTAAGGATGCTTGCTGTGTCCTTAAAGAGAGTCCTACGAGGGATATCAGACCTACAGGAGGCTGGGCATATCCTACAGGAGGTGGGGAGGTTATCACGAGCTGCCCAGGACTGTAGGACTCTCTCATCTATTACCAAGGCGTTTGAAAGTGCTAAGGGCGTAAGGCAGCGAGTACAGGATCTCAGCTCTTGTGAAGGAGAGGGTGGTGATGGTGGTGGTGGTGTTGATGATGGTGTTGATGGTGGTGATGGTGTTGGGTCACTGGCTTCTGCTGTTGTAAGTGTTGTTGTGTGTGTTTGTTTGTGTGTGTGTGTGTGTGTGTGTGTGTGTGTGTGTGTGTGTGTGTGTGTGTGTGTGTGTGTGTGTGTGTGTGTGTGTGTGTGTGTGTGTGTGTGTGTGTGTGTGTATGTGTGTGTGTGTGTGTGTGTGTATTTTTGTTAACACTTGAACGTAAAATGCTGATACTAATAAAAATAATAACAATAATAACACATGATCTCTCTCTCCTCTCTCTCTCCTCTCTCTCTCTCTCTCTCTCCAGGGGCCCGTGAGGGTGGCACTGAGGCCTGTTGTGGTGGCATTGAGTGAGACTGGAGGCTTGGCACAGGTCAAAGTGGAGGAGAAAGGAATCCACATCTACAGCTTACGCCCTGCTTCCACGGCCTACTGTGTGGCTATCAAGGTGTGTGTTGTTAGCCTTTGTTATGTATGTATGTACTATTACGAATATACTAAATAAAACAGAATAAAACACACACACACATACATACATACAACAAATAAATCAAATAAACGGTCATGCTGATCATGAATCTGGAATTAGTTTTGTCATTACTATAATATTTGTATTTTCCATTTTCTGGCCCGTAAATTCCACCAGAATTGAGGTCAAAAAAGTTTTTCCCATTTTACTACGTCAATATTAGTCCTACAGGAAAGTTGTATAGAAGAATAATTATGGAGTTTGATAATGTACATCTCATATAGTCATCATCTTTCAAATAACTTAAATACCTATGAAGAAAATTATAATTTTATGAAAGAAATTAATGCATAATACTTTACACTCCTACATCTATAATTACATTCCAATTCAACTTAATAATAGCTCAATAGAACGAGCGTCTCTCTGCTCTTTCTTTTATATTCTATATGTTTTTTACGTAAACCCCAAACATTTCGAGTTATTTCAAAATATGTGATTTATTTTAAAAACTCTAAGGGTGTACCCTACGAAATTTCATGAAAATTTCCACACTTCCGAATCTCATGATAATTGTTACAATGAGGTTTTCGGTCACGCTGAACACGAATCTGGACTTATTTTCATCATTACTATAATATCAAACTGTATTTCACCCTTGCTTCAATAATAACAATAATGAAATAACCATTATTTAACTTTACTGGCTGATGCTGGTCTCATATCACAAACAATACACAGAGAAAATGAAAATAACAATATAATTAAAAATTCATGAAAGAAATTAATGCATACTACTTTACACTCTAACATCTATAATTACATTACAATTCAATTTCATTATAACTCATTAGAACGAACGTCTACTTTGGTATGCGATCTATAGTTT
>JAPQNM010000027.1:2567210-2579710 GCA_029783475.1 Metacarcinus magister | reverse complement strand
GTGGGAGGAGGGAAGGGAAGGGAAGGGAAAGCAATATGAGGATGAAAAGGAGGAAGAGATGAAGGAAGGGATAGGAGAGGAAGGAGGTAAAGACAGGAATAGAGGATTGTAGGGAAGAAAGGAAGGAAGGAAGGAAGGAGGAAAGGAGTGAGAGAAGGAAGGAAGGAAGAAGAGATAGATGGAGATAATACTTGAAACTATAACTAGAGAGAATTACAAGTTAAAAAAAATAGAGAGAAGGAATGAAATAGAAAAAACTGAACGGAAATATAGGTAAGAGAGAGAGAGAGAGAGAGAGAGAGAGAGAGAGAGAGAGAGAGAGAGAGAGAGAGAGAGAGAGAGAGAGAGAGAGAGAGAGAGAGAGAGAGATTTTCCCATAAACACCACACACCCACCCACACCATCTCACCACACCTCCCCCGCCCACAACAGGAGGTGAAGAAGAGTGGTACGTGGCGCCCTCAGCTTGACATGTACAAGAAGCAGGTTGGTGAGTTGCATCAGAAGCTTGGTGAGGAGGCAAAGAAGACTGACAGGCAGGTCTTCGAGAACAAAAAACTAGCAGAGAAGATGGAAGCGTTGGCCCAGGAGAGAGATGTAAGTGTGTGTGAGAGAGAGAGAGTGAGAGAGTGAGAGTGAGAGTGTAAATTCATGTCGTAATATATATCTGTATCTAATATATTTCATCCGTAATCATTATCCTTATTCATATTTCAAAAGACTTACCTTTCCTAACCTAACTTAACCTTTCCTAACCTTACCTAACCTTACCTAACTTAACCTTACCTTACCTTACCTAACCTTACCTTACCTAACCTAACCTTACCTAACCTAACCTTACCTAACCTTACCTTTTCTAACCTAACCTTACCTAACCTAACCCTACCTTACCTAACCTAACCTTACCTAACCTTACCTTACCTAACCTAACCTAACCTAACCTAACCTAACCTAACCTAACCTTCCCTACCCTTAGCGTCTAGCCAAGGAGAGGGATGGCCTGAAGGAGACGATAGAGGATCTGAAATGTCACATCTCCACCATCACCTATCCTGACACTGCCTCGCGACCTCCCTCTGACCTCTCTGATGTTGACCTCCTAGATGCTGTACCTCATGAATTCAGGTAAGGAGGGGGGGAAGAGGGGTCAGGTTAATGTTATGGTTTTTTTTTTATTTGTATTATATGTTTTCTGAAGTGTTTATTTGATATTTGCTAAGACGTACAGGAAATATAGATATAAAAATAATATTAATAGTCACTCCCTATATTATGTTTTCTTAAATTTATACATGCAGAAAATATATATAAAAATAATATTAATAATCACTCTCTATATTATGTTTTCTTAAATTTATACATGCACTAAATATATATAAAAATAACATGAATATTCCCTTCTTTTAAGGTGTATTCTTAATTATTTACACGCAGAAAATATATATAAAACAACATTAACACTCCCTCCCTTGATTTCGTTTTCTTAATATATATAATAACAATTTTAATAGTTCCTTAATTTTCTTTTCTTAATATATACAAACACCACATCACCACTCCCTATACTCAAGGTCACTCACCCCAACATCAACACAGATCATCAATACAACTCAGCATGTATTTCAGGGAACTATTGATGCGTTTACAATATGCTCTTAATTGTCTTCTTTAATATATACAATAACCACATCACCACACCCTATATATATTCAAGGTCACTCACCCCAACATCAATACAACTCAGCATGTATTTCAGGGAACGACTGATGCGTTTACAATATGCTCTTAATTGTCTTTCCTTAATATATATACAAACCACATCACCACTCCCTATATTCAAGGTCACTCACCCCAACATCAATACAACTCAGCATGTATTTCAGGGAACGACTAATGCGTCTACAGTACGAGAACAGTGTATTGAAGAAGGCCGCGGAGGGAGGCAGCAGCGACCAACTACCAATGCTTCAAACTCTCGTATCAGACCTCCAGGAACGGCAGGCTTCTCTAACTCAGGAGAACAGGTGGGGGTCTGGGGGCACTCTGGGGGAGGGTGGAGGGCTGTACTCCCCACACTGTAAGCTGGGGGACTCCCTCTCGCCTCCCCTTCACCCTCATAGCTTCACTCTCCCGGATTATCATTTCTCGAGCGATCGTAAACTTCGCGTCATCCGTAGGAACCTGAAATGGGCAAGCGAGTCGGATTTATTGATCTTACGCCAACCAAAAGGGCTGTTATTGCACTCTTCCTCCTCCTCCTCTCCACCTCCCTTCCCCTTCTCACAGTCCACCTCCTTACCACCTCTCCCAACCACATCCTTCGCCACACTCGCAACACAGACATGCAAGGAGACACCTATTGTAATCCGACACATCCATGAGTTTAAGATCCCACCTTCACCTACTAATGAGGACAGTGGGTGCTGCAGGACATCCCCAAGTAGCTGTGAGGAGGAAGGTCACCAACGGGACTTCACAGGGACGCTAGACTCTGGTATTTCTGGCATGTTTCCCGGTACCTTAGAATCGGGTGTCTCTGGTCTGTACCGGTGTTTAAGCCCAGTTATACCGCCCATTGTGGAGGAGTGTACCGCCCACCACCTCACAGACCTCCTCCCCCACCCCCACCCCAACACACACTCCCCCACCACCACCATCCTCCACCACTCACACCCAGTGCACACCTCCACGTGTCTCCGCTGCTGTTCGCCTTCCCATCCCTCCCCGCGCCCTCACTCCGTCTGCTCCTACAACCCCCCACAGTATAAACACACCCCCACGCCCGCCTCTGTCCAGCCTAACACATCCTCCCCACCCATATCACCCCTCACACACCCCCCCACTACCTCCACCACACCCAACACACCCACTACACCCACACAGTCATCCTCACTCACTAAACTTCCCCAGGACACAAACACACCTCCTCCTACAGCCACCTCCCCCCTCCCGGCCTCCCCCCCAGGACGCATGAATGGGGGAGGGGGTGGTGGGGGAAGCTACACACGCACCCCACTCACCCCAGAATCCCCAACCCCCCATAACTCCCCCCGCCTTCCTAACAGCATCAACGCAACAAGATGTAGGTCGAACGTCAAGGTATCCTCACCGACCCCAGGACTCCAGGAGGCTCTGAAGGATATCACAAGTCCTACACCCACTCCCAAGGACCCTAAGGAACAAACAGACACCCCAGAGAAACCCCAGTACACACCAGTCACTAGGAACACAGAGGAAAAAACACCAATTCAAATCCAAACATCGTGCGGGTTAGAGAGAGGAAACAGCGGCGTCAGAACCAGCGTCCGTAAGAGGAGTGAATCTGAGGATAGCAGGAGGAGGTCAGGGAGTGAGAGCAGCCCACCGCACGCTAGCAGGAAGGCAGCAGGTAGTAGTAGTAAAGCCCCAAGCAGAAGCCCATCACAGCCCCCAGAGAACAGGTCAAGGAAGAGTGATACTGAATCCCTAATCCTCACCTCCCTCCCTCCTCCTTCCCTCCAATCCCTACGTAGGAGTGAGGTTAGACTGGAGAGAAATAGTCCAGCTTATTCCTCCATCCAGATGAATAAACGCGAAGGGATAACGCCATTGGATAGGAACACACCCTTACGCGCCTCCGTCCAGCCAATCAGAAGCAAGGTACAGGTGAAGGCGACCAATGGCGTTGCACCTTCCTCCACGCAGCAGCCAATCAGGGTGGAGAGAAGCACCTCGTTTTCTATATTCTCTCCGTCCCTCACTAGCCAGCCATTGAGGGAGGTGAGAGGCACAAACGGGGTCACAAACGGGGTCACGAACGGGGTCACACAAACACCACATGTCATTACAAACAAATACAGCTCGTACCACAGCCCCAACATCTCCCCAGCACCCCGCATCACCCCCCAGTGCATCCCCTCACTCAAACACCCCAGCCCCAGGCAAGGCAGGGGGAGTCTAACGCCATCTATCGGAAAACAACTAAACCACGTTAAATTCCGTGAACCGGTCGTGTCCCAGGTTAGCCACACTGACCCTGTACCTGTCGCTGGGGGTCAGTACTCCCCAGCATCCCCCAGAGAGCGCATGTCCCCCCCACACCCCCCACAGGACACCCCAGAAGAGAGAGGTAAATCGCCTGGGGTCACATTAGTTAGCGATGCACTCTTTACTCGGTTTGAGGTCGCGCGTTCATCCCAGGGTAGAATGCAAGGTAGGGTGCGGCCCGTCCCTCTCTCTGCCACGGACACAGACACTGACCTGGAGACCCTAGAGAGACGACTCACCCTTGGTATGTACGCGGCGCCTTTAGTCAGTTCGGAGTCATGTACGTCATTTAGTCACGATGATTACACAGACGCAGCCTCAGACGACCCGGAATGTTACAACCCCATGCAGTATAAGGCTTACGCGGATGGGCGGCGGCGGCGGCGGTTACGAGGGGCACCAGGGGGGGTAGCAGCAGTCCCCCGGCGGTCCCTCACCCCCCCCGGCTCACCCCTGATGGCAGACCAACCACCGAGGGAGTCAGCACTCGGACGCACATACTCATTCTTTCGCCGACAGTCCAAGGTTAAGAATCAGAGTCAACGGAAGACCCCAGAGAAGGTGTTTACGTCTCCCCTCGGACAAGCCGGTCATGTGGTGAAGCCGAGGAACAAGACAGCGAAGGTGGTGGTGGCTGAGACACTGAATGCTGTTTTGTCACTCTGTACACCTTGATGACCCTTAGCTTGGGTCAGACATCAAGTGTACAAGGTCATATTTACCTGTGTTGAGCTTACAGGGTCGGTCGAGGGTACTGTTCAGTGGCTGGAAATACTACTGTGAATGTACCGTGAAATGGACAGCTAAATAAACCATTGAGTACCTTGGAATAGGTATTAAAACAAGGCATTTAGTACTTTGAAACAGCTATGAAAACAAGGTATAAATGTATCTTGAAATGGACATCTAAACAAGGCAATCAGTACCTTGAAATAGCCAAGGTATAATGTACTTTGAAATGTCCCTAAACCCAAGGCTGTTGTTAGTCTGGCAGGCCCACAGCTGACCCACCCCTAACCCTAACCCCACGCCCACGCCCACGCCCACCCACCCACTGCTTACTAAACCCTACTGTGTCTCCCTACCACCACCAACACAAGGAAGGATACACAGGCTAAGGATTACAACGAAAAGACACCAAGATGTGGATTTGAAAATGATGCAGATGTTGATATCGGATACATCTCTAGAACACACTACCACCACCACTACCACTATCACTACCACTACCACCACTATCACTACCACCACTGCCCCTAACACCTCCCCATCACACCCATACTCCCATTCAAATTACCATTCCTTACCCAAACCAACCTGAACCTCTTCCCTTCCCTTCCCTTCCTTCCTTCCTTCCTTCCTTCCTTCCTTCCTCACTGCCACTCTTCATTGGTCTTCCATCTAGTCATGGAATATATCAGAGCAGCTCTTTAGGTTGTGCCAGGCAGACAGCAGTGCCAGGGCAGTGCCGGCCGAGGTGCTGCCGGTCTGATCAGTCAAGTGGCAGAAGAGACCAACACAGCCGAGTGGAAGGCATGTGCGCGTGTTGTAGGTCAATAAACGTACACGGAGGAAGGAAGGTCAATAAACGTACATGGAGGAAGGAAGGTCGGGTGAAAATTCCGTATAACTCGTTCAACTTTATAAGGTCGTAAAGTTGACACGACTGCTTAACAAACTAGTCATGTGGTGCGTGTGTGTGCGTGTGTGTACGTGCATGTGTGTGTGTGTGTGTGTGTGCGCGTAGCTAGTTGATCCGCTGTGCCTAGTATGACTTAGTTAAGATGACAAAAAATGAAGTATTGTGCCAAACTAGAATTAATTAAGTCACTCCCTAAACCTTGCCCCGGGCCAGAGAGAGAGAGAGAGAGAGAGAGAGAGAGAGAGAGAGAAGGGGGGGTGAAGGGGGTGGCAGCTTGTGCAATCATTAGGTAGACATCATGTACGCTTTTTCCCCGGTGTGCGCTTCCGTGTGTGCGCCGCGCTGCCTCGCTTCAGGACCCTCGTTAGGTTAGGTTAGGTTAGGTTGGATCAGTGTTGCCAGATGCTGATCCAATATTTAAAAAGTGTCATTAATTATTAAGTCCAATTTATGTGTTTATTAATCTTTAGTTGTTTTTTTATATATATATATCGTGTTTTATCATGATTATATATTGTTTTTTGGTTTGTATATATGTGAATTTAGCTTTTTATATATATAGATTGATAGGCTTGCATGCATATTATGTGTATGTATGTATGTGTGTGTTTGTTTGTTTGTTTGTTTGTTCCTTCATCTGACTGTATGAAGACTGAGTCAGACTAAGATCAAAGTGTAAAGAGCATAACCCACACTATTTTTTTATTTTTTTTATATATATACACAATAGATAAAGGAAATTAATATAAAAGAATAGAATATAATAATAAAAAAGTCTATTCACAATTGTCTCCCAGAAAAAAAATATTGCAAAGAAGTATTTATATATAACATCCAATTTTCTTTCACCCCCAAAAAATAGTATAAAGAAATATCAATTAAACTTAACACCCAATTTTCTTTACTCAAAAATAATTTACTATACAATTTTCTTCATCCCCCAAAAAATATTCAGAAAAATCTATTAAATTCAACATCTAATTATCTTTTCCCAACCAAAAAAATATTCAGAAAAAATAATTTAGTACATAATGAACCAATTTTCTTCACCCTAAAAAATGTACTACCCAATTTCCTTCACTCAAAAAACTTTACCACCCAATTTCCTTCACCCTAAGCTAACCTATCCTCCGTGGGTTGTGCTCTTACTCTGCCTATAAACCGCAGGAGTATATTAAAAACCTTCTATGTATGTATGTAGGCAACCACACCCCAGGCTCCTTCTGTACGAGTCTATAGGGAAGGTAAGAGGAGGTCACTGGAAGCTGTAAGAATGTATAGCTGACCTGACCTGACCTGACCTAACCTCTCCGTCCTCTCTCCGTCCTCTCTATCCCTCCATTCAGTGTTCAATGATTTCAGATAATTTCCATTTTTCTTTTCTTTTGTTTATATTTTGATTCAAAGATGTGTTCAATGGTTTTAAGATTTGTTTTATTTATTTATTTATTTATTTATTTTGTTATTTGTTTAGGTGTGGTTTGACTGTGGTTGTGGTGTGGTGTTGTGGTGTATCTCTCTCTTCTCCTCCTCACACCTACCTCACTCACTTACTTACTCATTATCTCCTATTATTAAGTCCTTTTTCAATTCTATCCTCTCCTATCTTACTCATCATAATTATCTTTTTAAATCCTATCTTATCTTATCTTATCTTACTCATGTTGAATTCTCGTTGTGTGTGTAATCTATTTCTCTCTTCTTCATATTTCTCTTTTAATCCTTATACTTCATTTCTTTTCCTCAGAATTCTACTTTATATATTCCTCGTACACACACACACGCACACACACACATACGCGCACATGCTTATTTATTTCCACACGGCTGCATTTAGTCAGTTTTTCTTGATGCATTTTACGCACGCACACACCCTAATGCACACCTCACGCACACCTACACGCGCACCTTCACGCACACCCCCACGCACAACCTAACGCACATCCCCACGCACACCTTCTTTGGCACCTTCCACACCTGCACCGCCGCCCTGCACAGGTGTGTCTGCCTCGTTAAACACCTGTAATGCATCTCACCTGCCCATTGGAGTAGTTAAGATGATTGATATGGAAAAATATTATTATTATTGTTATTTATTTACTTTTTCTATTTATTTATTGATTTATTTGACTTTTTTTTATATGGTTCATTTTATTTCATTGCATTTTTTATATTAATTTATTTTATTTATTTATTTTTTAACTTTTTGTGTCTTAATTTATTTTCAAAAGAGGACAGACAATAGGATAGATTTTAGATGCTATGTTTATTTTATTTATTTATTTTTTTTATATATATATACGTATTTTGCATCTTTAGGCTGTGATAACTACATTAGGTGAAGTGGGATAGAAAGAGAAGACCTTATTTTTATTATTATTTTTATTGTTATCATTATTACCACTTATTATTACTACTTAGCAGGAACATTAGGTACTTATATATCAATCCAACCTAACCTAATACTTATACACTACTAGAAAGTTACTTAAATACTTAAATATCTATCCAACCTGACCTAATACATATAGAGTATTAGAAAAACCTGAATGATCTCTATGAAAAGGCATTTAATAAAACCAATGAGTTCAAACCACATATTAGTCTTACACCAGTTTGCATTTAACACCAAAATCATTAAATATAGTATAGTTATGTTATATACTACTACTACTACTACTACTACTATTACTACTACTACTACTACTACTACTACTACTATTACTACTACTACTACTACTATTACTACTACTACTACTACTACTACTACTACTATACTACTACTACTACTACTACTACTACTACTACTACTACTACTACTACTATTACTACCTACTACTTACTACTATTGTTACTACTACTATTACTACACTACTACTACTACTACTACTACTACTACTACTACTACTACTACTACCGCCCCTCGCTCCGCCCCTTTTAGTCACCTTTTAAAGAGCCGATCTAATAATTATAATTGTACTGCGTTGAAATCAGTTTATTAATTATTACCGAGTGGATTTAAGCGACAATTATTTCTTTATTTATTTTTATTATACGTCATTTATCTGTGGTGTTAAATTATATATATTAACACATAAACATTCTTATATTAACCACAGTAACCACAGTCTTAAGGAAGGTGAGGTGAGGGAGGAGGGGATAGGGTCTGTGTGTGTGTGTGTGTGTGTGTGTGTGTGTGTGTGTGTGTGTATGTATGTGTGTGTGTATGTATGTGTGTACGTCACCACCACAGACTGTTAGGGTGTGGTGGTGTGTTTGCATGTTTGTGTGTTTGTTTGTTGTTTGTTTGTTGCATGTTAGCCACGCCCCGCCCCCCCCTCACCCCCCTGCCCAAACCCAATCTCAACCCCCCTTACCTCCCTCCATTTCTTTCATTCCTTCTCTCTCTCTCTCTCCGTCTCTTTCTCTCCGTCTCTCTCTCTTTTTCTTTTTTTATTTCTTTCTTCCTTGCTCTGTTTTGATTTTTTTCATTCGCTATTTTTTTCTTATTTTATTTTATTTATTTATTTTTATTTATTTCCATTTTTTCTGTCTGTCTGTCTGTGTGTGTTGCATTTGTGTTCACTTACTCACACACACACACACACACACACACACACACACACACACACACACACACACACACACACACACACACACACACTCGCTCGGAACATTCCCCAAAAACCCGCAACATTCCACTAAGACGAATAAGTTAACAAAAGTATGAACAATCAACAGCTAGTCTCCTTTTTATCTTCCTCCTCCTCCTCCTCCTGCTCCTGCTCCTCCTCTCCATCTATTCCTACATTTTTCATATTTTTACACCTCAAAACACACACAGAGAGAGAGAGAGAGAGAGAGAGAGAGAGAGAGAGAGAGAGAGAGAGAGAGAGAGAGAGAGAGGGAGAGGGAGAGAGGTGGTATTACAAGGTTCAAGCCTGAGCAGCCCTGGTATTATTAAGCAATATTATTTTTCCTGATGTAGAAAAATAAGTGTTTGCTGAACGTCAATAATGTGGCAACGATTTTTATTATTATTATTTTTTTATTATATATATATACATAGCGCTTATTTATACTTTTGAATTACTACTACTACTACTATTACTACTACTATTACTACACATACTACTTTTTATATATATATTTATACATACATAAATATTTAATTCAACACAATTTTTTTATTATATACATTAATGAATTAGTCAAATCTCACCCCAATTTTTTTTCCTTTTTTCCAATATCATGTATAGAATTATCTTTAAAAATAATTTGAAAGAGAGAGAAAGAGAAAGTGAAAGAGAAAGAGAGAGAGAGATAAAGAAATACACTTTGCCAATTGTGAAATTTTTTTGAGTTTTATTTCGTTGACACCTCACCTTGGGTTGCTTGGGCTTGTTTGCTTGTTTGCTTGTTCGCTTGTTGCCTTGTTTACTTGTTTGTGCCTTGCTATGCTTGCCTCCACCCCTCTCCCCTCCCTCCCTCCCTCCCTCCCTCCCTTCCTCTCTTTCATTTTCTCAATCCTTCACTCCTTCCATCTCTTCATCCTTGCCTTCTATCCATCAATCTTTATCTCCTCTTCCTTCTATTCCTCTATTCTTACCTCCTATCCTTTCCTCTTTACCTCCTATTCCTTCACTCGTTCCTTCTATCTCTCCATCTCTCCATCCTTCCTTCCCTTCTTTTCTATTCTTAAAATATTCTCTCTCTTTTCCTCTCTTTCTCTCTCCCTCTCTATCTGTCTATCTGTCTGTCTGTCTGTCTGTCTATCTGTCTGTCTATCTATCTGTCTATCTATCTATCTATCTGTCTGTCTGTCTATCTATCTATCTGTCTGTCTGTCTATCTATCTATCTATCTGTCTGTCTGTCTATCTATCTATCTATCTATCTATCTATCTATCTATCTATCTGTCTGTCTGTCTGTCTGTCTGTCTATCTATCTATCTATCTATCTATCTATCTATCTATCTATCTGTCTGTCTGTCTGTCTGTCTGTCTGTCCGTCCAACACACCCACACTAACACCGCCTTACTCACCCTTGTGTCTGTCTGTCTGTCTGTCTGTTTTTTATATAAGAGTCACGAATCACGACACGAATAAGATGAGTTTTAGTTGATATAGATGTGTACTTATGTGTGTGTGCATGTACGTGTGTGTTGGGTTCATACGCACATACACGCATACATACAGGTAATAGCCGGTGAATTAATGCTAAAAATAAGAAAATAAATTGATTAGTTAATATGTATTGTTAAAAGGAAGTGATTATTTCAGTTTATTTATTTATTTATTTATTTATTTATTTATTTGACATTGTAAAGAGATAGAGACATTATTTAACTACACTATTTCATTATTATTATTATTATTATTTATTATCATTATCATTATCATCATTATTTATTTTTCATTCAATTGACGTTATTTTCTAGTTTTTTTAATTTTTGTTTTATATATATCAAAGGAGAAAAAAATGCATCTTAACAATTTCTTATTTAATTAACACTTTTCTTTTCAATTTTTTAATATATCTAATGGCCACTTTATTCCCTTTTATAACTATGCTTTATAACTTAACTTTTATCTTCTAATTATTAACTTTTTCCACAATATTTCAACCTAACTTTCCTTTCATAATATTTGGTTCTGTTTATTAATTGTTCAAGTTGTTCTGATTTCCTTAATGTTTGGTGTGTATGTGTGGTATCTCTCTCTCTCTCTCTCTCTCTCTCTCTCTCTCTCTCTCTCTCTCTCTCCTCTCTCCTCTCTCCTCTCTTCTCTCTTCCTTCCTTCCATTCACACACATACTCAAACACACACATACACACACATCCTTCCCTCCTCTGTGGTGCTATGTATGTGTGCGTGTGTGTGTGTGTGTGCGTCGCTGGGAGAAGCTCGGTATAAACGCACAATGTTATGCTATGTTAATTAAGGATCTCTATGGTATGGGAGGCGAGAGGGACTGAGAGAGAGGGAGTGAGGGTGAGAGGGAAGACCACTCACTCACTTGTATTAGCATGGAGGTAATGTAAGGGAATGGTGTTTACTAATGGATGTGTACTTAAGCTTTGAAACTAACTATTAATATTAACATGATTTACGTTTAATTGTGATGTACGGAAGGAATTTTGGGTTACCTGGCTGCATTGTGTAAGTTATTGTGTGTGTGTGTGTGTGTGTGTGTTGTTGAAAAGGTTGACGAGAGGAAGGAAAGGGAAAGGAAAAGAAAGATAATAGAAAGGAAAGGATGCAAGGAAGAAAATAAATAAAACATGGAAAGAAAGAAAGAAAGATGATATAATATAATAAAGAGGAAGGAAAGAGATAGAGAAAGAAAGGTAAGTAAGAGAGAGAGAGAGAGAGAAGAGAGAGAGAGAGAGAGAGAGAGAGAGAGAGAGAGAGAGAGAGAGAGAGAGAGAGAGATGACCCCAATCCCACAACAGACAACTCAACACAAGGATCATGGAGCTTGAGAGTGAGGTGGAGGAAGCCCGCTCCACCTCCTTCACCACTGCCACCTCCACCACCACCACGCCCTCCTCCACCACCTCCACCTCCACCCTCCCGCCCGCCCAGGTTGACCCTCGGAGGATGAACGACATGGAACGGAAACTTGTAGAGTCTAGTAAGTGAAGGAGTGATTTATTTATTTATTTATTTTTTTTTTTTTTCTTATGTAGTAACTTTATTTATTTTTTTAAGTTTGATTTTAGATTTTTCGTTTTTTTTTTTATATATATTTCTTGACTTTATTTATTTATTTATTTTTTTTAACATTTGATATTTTGATTTTTCGATTTTTTTTATATATATTTCTTGA
>JAPQNM010000027.1:2559710-2562210 GCA_029783475.1 Metacarcinus magister | reverse complement strand
AGTTACATTGATTCTTTGTGGTTTAGTTTTAGTTTGATTTATTTTATGTTGTCACCGCCACACCATCCTGGCCGGGCGGTGTGTGTGTGTGTGTGTGTGTTGCGTTTTATTAGTTGCCTGCGTTTAGTTAGGCTTTGTTGCAGCATTTTAAATTAGGGTTTTTTAGGGTGAAATTAAATTGAATATCAGTTTTTATGTGAATTAATTTGTTGTAATACATTTGGAAGCTGTAAGGCATTATAAACAAAAAAATAATTATAGACCATCAATTTTTCTTTAAGTAATATAATTTAGTAAGCCAATTTTTAACCCATGTATGATTTTAGAAAGTCTAGATTTAAGTTATGATAATTTACAAATAAACCAGCTTCTTAACATTAATTCCTAACCTATATTACGAAGTGCTTTTTAATTTTGACGCAGAATATATATAATGGTTTGTGTACAATGTTACCTGGCCAGCTGGGAGAACAGGTGCAGTTATCAATACAGTGTTGGTGTTGAGTTGTTATGAGGTGTGTGAGGGAAGCAGCGAGTGTGTGTGTGTGTCTCCCTGCAAAGTGACAACCAACCTAAATAACCTTTTATATATGTCCATCAAAGAGAAAGATCAACCAATCATGTGCCTTTTACTACATCCTTGTTTGAGAGAGAGAGAGAGAGAATACATGAGAAGATCAGACTAGAGCCGCATTTTTGTCGTCCACGGTTTCGAAGATCGTCTTCGGTAAACCCAAGTCAATCCCGCCTGGCGCGTTTTTGTCGTCCACTTTCGGCTTGGAGGGTACGAAGACAGTTCCAAGCTGAAAAGACTCGGCCTCGAAGACTGCCTGGGAGCTGTCTTGAGAGACGGATTTCAGCTTGCAACCCGGACTCCCCTGAAAAACATTGACAAGAAGGAAATATGGCGGCCCAGAGAGAGTAAATAGTTACTTATTTGAGTAAAATATGCTGATTCCCACCTTAATTGTGGGAAATGACGCCACCTTAGTTGAAAAATAGTGCGTTGAATACACAAATGTGATAATACTGTATGGTAAAGCGGTAAAGCATAGCTTTAATCAGGGTAAAGCACAGCTTTACCCTGATTAATGCCAGTAATGTCATGAAATGAGTATGTGGCGTACTATCTATAATAGCACAGCTTACAGGTACGGCAGCCGTACTTAAATGCTCGCTTATAGATACGGCACGTGCCTAACTTTGGTATAATATAATATAAAAAGCTTATATAACCGAACCAAACTGTACCTAACATAACATTACCTAACCTAATCTAAACATAACCTAACGAATGTTGTATCCTCATAGTGCTCGCTTATAGATACAGCATGTGCCTAAGTTTTAGGTAAAAAGCTTATATAACCGAGCCTAACCGAACCAAACCGTACCTAACATAACATAATCAACATAACATAACTTGAAAGATGCTTTACCAGGTAAATAATAAGGCACAGGCCGTACCAATAGCGGGTGAATAGTGGATGACAACGTATCTTTAAGCACTTTGATCTATAGTTTGTCAGTATCCAGGTGTTCCAGATACGAGTTTAGTACATTGAATCAACAGTGTTTAGTAATGAAGATGTAGATGTTAGAAGCTATCATATACCAAAGGCAATTAGAAAACATGCCATTTTCTTTCGTAGCCACATGGCATTCTGGTGAAGATGTAAACATCTACCGAATAAGATAACTTTGTTAGCATAACCTTCCCAGAGCTGCAGTTAAATGAGCCTAACCAAAACTAACCTAACCAAACAAAACTAAACCTAACGTAACCTAACCAAACCAAACAAAACTAACGTAACCTAAAATAAATTGTATTTTTTTCTGTAATTCAGCGGAATAACTGTTTGAGGTAATCTTTAGAAGTTTCTGAGGTTGAATTTGCAGTGCATACTAAAGTTAAGGAGATATCGAATAGGTCGTCTTACCAACCTTTACCAGTAATAGGTCTGTAGACTACACATTAAATGACACTACCTTAGGAAGGTCATATAGTGAGAGGGACTTTTAGGAGTTCAAGTAAGCAGTGACTTGCGCCCCAGGGAACAGTGTATTATAGTTAGACATGGATAAATAGAAAGAAACTGGGATTTTTGTTGTAGTTATGTGACAAATAGAAGTTCTGAGGTCATTCTGAGGTTGTATTTAGCGCTAGTTAGACTCCACCTAGATTATACAGCTCAGTTTTGGTTATGTACTGACACTAATTTCGGCAACCATAACAAAAAGGAAATTAATGTCGCCAAATAATTTCAAATAAATGTACAGTAGCTATGTTTTACTTTTAATAAAGTTTTTAGGAAAGTTTGTAAGCCAGATAATAATATTTCGACACCAAATCAAGAAAAAGTGTTTTTGTGGTGGCCACTGATCGGCCTCAAAACGGTCTTAAAACGTCTTCGAAACCCAATCCCGCGCGTGGACGACAAAAATGCGGCTTAGGGTATCTGCTGCCTTTCAATGCATCCTTGTTTGAGAGAGAGAGAGAGAG
>JAPQNM010000027.1:2552210-2554710 GCA_029783475.1 Metacarcinus magister | reverse complement strand
AAGTTGTCGATTCTGTTGATGTTGTCGATTCTGTTGATGTTGTTGATTCTGTTGAAGTCGTTGATTCTGTTGAAGTTGTCGATTCTGTTGATGTTGTCGATTCTGTTGATGTTGTTGATTCTGTTGAAGTTGTCGATTCTGTTGATGTTGTCGATTCTGTTGAAGTTGTCGATTCTGTTGAAGTTGTCGATTCTGTTGAAGTTGTCGATTCTGTTGAAGTTGTCGATTCTGTTGAAGTCGTTGATTCTGTTGAAGTTGTCGATTCTGTTGAAGTCGTTGATTCTGTTGAAGTTGTCGATTCTGTTGATGTTGTCGATTCTGTTGAAGTCGTTGATTCTGTTGAAGTTGTCGATTCTGTTGATGTTGTCGATTCTGTTGATGTTGTCGATTCTGTTGAAGTTGTTGATTCTGTTGATGTTGTCGATTCTGTTGAAGTTGTCGATTCTGTTGATGTTGTCGATTCTGTGTGTCGATTCTGTTGATGTTGTCGATTCTGTTGATGTTGTCGATTCTGTTGAAGTTGTCGATTCTGTTGATGTTGTTGATTCTGTTGAAGTTGTCGATTCTGTTGATGTTGTCGATTCTGTTGAAGTTGTCGATTCTGTTGAAGTTGTCGATTCTGTTGATGTTGTCGATTCTGTTGATGTTGTCGATTCTGTTGATGTTGTTGATTCTGTTGAAGTTGTCGATTCTGTTGATGTTGTTGATTCTGTTGAAGTTGTCGATTCTGTTGAAGTTGTCGATTCTGTTGAAGTTGTCGATTCTGTTGAAGTCGTTGATTCTGTTGAAGTTGTCGATTCTGTTGATGTTGTCGATTCTGTTGATGTTGTCGATTCTGTTGATGTTGTCGATTCTGTTGATGTTGTTGATTCTGTTGAAGTCGTTGATTCTGTTGATGTTGTCGATTCTGTTGATGTTGTTGATTCTGTTGAAGTTGTCGATTCTGTTGATGTTGTCGATTCTGTTGATGTTGTCGATTCTGTTGAAGTCGTTGATTCTGTTGATGTTGTCGATTCTGTTGATGTTGTTGGACCTGATGTTGTGGGTACTGTTGATGTTGTTGGACCTGATGTTGTTGGACCTGATGTTGTGGGTACTGTTGATGTTGTTGGACCTGATGTTGTTGGAACTGATGTTGTGGGCACTGTTGATGTTGGAACTGATGTTGTGGGCACTGTTGATGTTGTGGGTACTGTTGATGTTGGACCTGATGTTGTGGGTCCTGATGTGGGTGCTGCTGATGTTGTGGGTCCTGATATCGTGGGTGCTGCTGATGTTGTGGGTCCTGATGTTGTGGGTGCTGCTGATGTTGTGGGTCCTGCTGATGTTGTGGGTCCTGATGTTGTGGGTGCTGCTGATGTTGTGGGTCCTGATGTCGTGGGTGCTGCTGATGTTGTGGGTGCTGCAGATGTTGTGGGTCCTGATGTTGTGGGTCCTGATGTTGTGGGTGCTGCAGATGTGGGTGCTGCTGATGTTGTGGGTGCTGCTGATGTTGTGGGTCCTGATGTTGTGGGTCCTGATGTCGTGGGTGCTGCTGATGTTGTGGGTGCTGCAGATGTTGTGGGTCCTGATGTTGTGGGTCCTGATGTTGTGGGTGCTGCAGATGTTGTGGGTCCTGATGTTGTGGGTCCTGATGTTGTGGGTGCTGCAGATGGTGTGGGTCCTGATGTTGTGGGTCCTGATGTTGTGGGTACAGAAGGCTTCGTTGGACCTGATGTTGTGGGTACAGAAGGCTTCGTGGGACCTGATGTGGGTACAGAAGGCTTCGTGGGACCTGATGTTGTGGGTACAGAAGGCTTCGTTGGTCCTGATGTGGGTACAGAAGGCTTCGTTGGACCTGATGTTGTGGGTACAGAAGGCTTCGTTGGACCTGATGTTGTGGGTACAGAAGGCTTCGTTGGACCTGATGTGGGTACTGAAGGCTTCGTGGGACCTGATGTTGTGGGTACAGAAGGCTTCGTGGGACCTGATGTTGTGGGTACAGAAGGCTTCGTGGGACCTGATGTTGTGGGTACAGAAGGCTTCGTTGGACCTGATGTTGTGGGTACAGAAGGCTTCGTTGGACCTGATGTTGTGGGTACTGAAGGCTTCGTGGGACCTGATGTGGGTAGTGTAGGCTTCGTTGGACCTGATGTTGTGGGTACAGAAGGCTTCGTGGGACCTGATGTTGTGGGTACAGAAGGCTTCGTTGGACCTGATGTTGTGGGTACAGAAGGCTTCGTGGGACCTGATGTGGGTACTGAAGGCTTCGTGGGACCTGATGTTGTGGGTACAGAAGGCTTCGTTGGACCTGATGTTGTGGGTACTGAAGGCTTCGTGGGACCTGATGTTGTGGGTACTGAAGGCTTCGTTGGACCTGATGTTGTGGGTACTGAAGGCTTCGTGGGACCTGATGTTGTGGGTACTGAAGGCTTCGTTGGACCTGATGTTGTGGGTACAGAAGGCTTCGTGGGACCTGATGTTGTGGGTACAGAAGGCTTCGTGGGACCTGATGTTGTGG